>CABFVX010008524.1:0-23614 GCA_902151425.1 Timema shepardi | reverse complement strand
TAAAGGAGGGGGCAACTATTAATAATTTAAAATTAAAATAACCCTCACTTTATTCATACATATTTTCATAGAGACGTTTTTGATGTATTTTACTATCTTAAGTATCTTGTATCAGCAATAATAACACATCACTAGTATGGTTATTTGTTCACTTACAATTGTCGTAACATGTAGAACGACTAAATAAATGGTTTTGTTTTTATATGTTGAAATGCGAATGTTTCCTGTATTTTAAAATACCTCACATACCCGAAGGGTTGGTAACATAGCTTGAAGTGTTACGCTCGTAAGGGCTTTCTCGCTTTCTCAGCACGCTAATGCGGGGGTTTATTTCTAAAGCTAAACTCTTTCGCTGAATTAAAGCGTCAATTTTAATTTACAAATTGGAGGCTGGGTAACACTTTTGAGACAGCAGCCCATTTTCCGGTGTTGAGGATAATCTGCCAACTCTCTCTCTCTTTGCATAATGTACCGGGTCCAGACTGCGTGGACTACATACGCTATCAGTAGTGTTTTTATGTAAAGCCTTGGCCATATCATGTAATGCGACCCTATTCTTATTATAGCGTCGAGGAAAATGAAATTTTGGAATTAAATATTTGAGAATTTGGCAGAAAAAAAAAATAATTCCGTGGTCTTGTCTGTCATGAGTGCTGCGCAATAACTACCGCACGCAGAGGTTTGAAATTTAAAATTTAGTATCCCTGTGCAAGACTAACATATCCCCTTGAAGCTGGAATTTAAAATCTGGATTTTTGTTTAATTAATTAAAAACTGTACACCGAGATGGATCTAGTAGTGGGCTACTTAACTACATTTCATACAGTTGTACAATGCGGGCTGTGGTAACCCCTATGCACGAACATTTGCTCCCGGTAGCTGGAATTTTAACATTTTGATTAGACTTACTTTTAATCGTTGAAGCTTTTCCACTTTTTTTCTTTAA
Source organism: Timema shepardi (assembly GCA_902151425.1). NCBI lineage: Eukaryota > Metazoa > Arthropoda > Insecta > Phasmatodea > Timematidae > Timema > Timema shepardi. The sequence goes on along the minus strand of CABFVX010008524.1, from coordinate 22,668 downwards.
CTTTTTGGCTCTTATTAAATTTTTATTATTTTTATTCCTATAACCCATTTAACCTTTATATCATTTATATATTTTCTTTAAATTACCATTTTTATCCTTTTTGTCCTTTCTACCGTATTCAATTTTGTACCCTTTGTAACATGTTTGACATTTTTCGACCTATTTTACTACTTTCTTCCTGTGGTCCTTTTTTTACCCTTACCCTTTAACCCCTTTTTAATAAAGAAAACTTGACATTGACATTTAAAAAGTCTTGACAAAATTCCAGGACACCTTTGACTGATATTCATTATCTGTTGATATCAGCATGTGCATAAAACTATAGACTATGTTGCTACTGGAGAAATATTTGATTTAATTTGGCCAAAAAAATGTAATGCTTTAATAACTGTAAAATTGCTCGCGCCCCCTTTTGCCGCACCTTAAAAGCGTTCTAGCATGTGACAGTCTTACAATGTTTTCTATACCAAATTTACAGTCTCACAAATAATACCGAAAACTTAAAATATTGGAAACATAACATATCACAATGGCAATGTTTTTCAGCTTCTATAAATTGTTTTTAAATATATTATTTTAAAAAAATCGTCACTTGCTTAGCAAAATTGTAAGAAGGCTAAGTCAAGGAAAAATTAGCTAAATAACCGAAGATGTCAGGAATTTTAAACTACAGATTTTGTAGTTACTCTAAAATTATTGAATAAAGAGTATTATAATAAATACCCGCTCTTATATTTAGATTTTTAGTGTGCTCCCAGCGAGTCGTCGATTTAAAAGATAGAGGTTCGTGTTGGAAGACCGGCACTACAATGTGCTGTGTAAGTTGTTTTTGTTTGTTTTTTCTGTCCTCCCTCAAAGCAAATACCTGTATCAGTTTTGGTCACTCTTGCAAAATGTGGTGTCCTTTGTTAAATTGGCTAATGTAATTCATGAAGCGCTTCGTCGCGTCGCTCGACCTTTCGATTAGCTAATTATTGATAAATCGCTTCATTTTCAGATTCTCGGGACCCTAATTGGAGCTCGTAGTTGATTGCTTTGAGTGAGCCGCACTACTCCTCCCCGAGTCATTGATTCGTGATTAAATTCAATAGCTTCCCTTAAGGCTGAGTTGACCCATAAATGCACGGTTCTAAACAAACATTTATTTGAGTAACAAATCTTCGTAACGTTCATAATTTATATGGAATTTTCAAACCACATAAAAAGAATTAAATGAAATTTATTCGTTAACATTTTTCTATTTCAATTAATTTTAAATTGAAGAACAATTAATTATTTATGAATTTATTTACTTATTTGATTTGGGAAATTGATATATATATATATGTATGTATATATATATATATATATACACATACACACACATTTTAATTACTCTTTTTAAATGAATTTTTACATTCGGGCTAAGTTGGGGATGCAGGGGACGCGAGAAAAGATCGCTGTTTTTTGCAGTGTTTATAGCAAAACAGTTTTTTGGTCAAAATAGATCTAATATTGTTTCAGAACAAACATAGAGCTTAATTTTCTTCACATGATGACCTCAACAGTTGTTGAATATTTGTTAAGGGTGTCCTGGAATTTCATGAAAATTTTCTCTCTTCATTTAAAAAGTTTGTCATCTAATGCTGCTATGCTCATGACAGATATTCAACAACTATTAATATCACTCTGTGAAAAAAAAATTAAACTCTTGTGTTTGTATGGAAGCAATATTTTATTTATTTTGACAAAAAAAAAGTTTGTGTATGAAANGTGAAAAAAAAATTAAACTCTTGTGTTTGTATGGAAGCAATATTTTATTTATTTTGACAAAAAAAAAGTTTGTGTATGAAAATTGAAAAAAAAAACTATTTCACGTATTTCCTGCATCCCCACCTTAAGTTCATTTAATACGACGATATTGAACTGGTAACGATCCCAAATTAGACGCTTTATTATTTTAAAAAATTCATGGTTTTAAATTTAAATTCAAATACTCCTACAAATAGCTATAAACTTTTTAAACATGGTTAGCCATAGTAACTTATAATTTAACACAATGGAATAATTATTTGGGTTGTAACTAATTTAAAACCTAAGGCAATGGAATTATTATTTTGGTTTTAGCTAGTTTAAAACTTAATACAATAAAATTTATTATTTTTGTTCTAGCTAATTTAAAACTTATACAATGCAATTACTGTTTTGAGTTGTTCACATGTATGCATTTGAATATAGATACTTATGAATGACACCTCGACACGCGCTATATTCCCATGTCTCGGTGTGATTTCCAACTATAATTAAATTATATATAATACGTTATTGTTAAAGTAAATACAGTTTTTATAGATAGACCAGGCTTTAATGCCAAAGTAAAATAAATCGATTTTAACCATACTATTTAATTTAATTTCATGCTAGCACATCTGTCTGCTGGATTCTTGGCTCGTTTTCCACTATTTGATGTAAGTCATGCTCTGGTTCAGAAATTTCGCCTTTTATATATAGTCCCTATAAATATATTTGTTGGTACACTTGAATTTAATTTTAGTCGTCAATGTTCTATAGAGAGAAATGGGCGGGGTTTTCATAATATTATTTGACCCATGTTTATTAAACTACAAGTGTGGGTAGTTGTGCCTTGTCTGCATGAGAGTATTGTGTATCACGAACTAATGCATTTTTTCTCAACACTATGATTTCACACACATTCTTTAGAATATAGAGCATTGTTTCTCTATAGTTGTTTTTGTTTATCATGGAGGCACCCTCCGATACGTCCCCTATATTTATTATCACTCTTGGTATGAAACGTTCTTATGTCCAGTGTTTTGAGTTTAGGAAACACTAAGTAGATGGCTTATTGAAAATAAAAATACTCTTTTGTGATTAAAAATGTATTATAAAAATACAAAATTAATATTAACTAAATCAAGATATTTTATTTTTTAGGGGTTCATACTTATAGACTCAATTATTAACCTCCCGTAGTTTCGCGGCATTTCTAGGGGATCATTGCTGAACCACCGAGTGCCCAGCACCCCCTTCGAGAACTTCTATACTCTAGAAAAGTGTTTCCCAAGTTGTAGTACGTGTACCTGCAGAGATACTCGACGTACCTCTGAGTTTTATGAATAAAGAAATATTTTATGACGGTATACAATCTGAGATAAAAAAAATTGAAGCAATTTTGACGCAATGTCCCGGGCGTTTTATAAACATTTATTTACTCTTTGTAACGGCCTTTTTTAACTTACCACTAGATATAAATAGATATTCGGAGCGACCTATATTCTTAGGCTAGGACATCCATACGTCAAATCATGGGATCTACCGCTCACACTTTTGATGGGTATTATCAATACTTTTAAAATAACACTAATAAAATGCCATAAATGTTGATCGAAATAAAAAAAATAAGGCCCTCCTTACGAAAATGGTACTGTACAGCATTTCATCTTTAATTAGGTAGGCGATCCTATGACTCCAATGGTTTGTAAATATATCCATATATAGTTTTACATCGGTGAGAAATAACTAACGTAATTGTAACATTTTTGAAACTGCTATAGGAAAAGCTCTTGTTCTTTATCTTTAATAATTTTTCACCGGATAAATCACAGCCAAAAGTTAAATTTTTAGCTCGTATCCTGTAATCATATATTCCTAATGTACTATCCCGATCGCAAAAAGTTACCCGGCTTTCAAGTAAATTTTCAATTTACGCAGGCCTTTTTTATGGCAGAGACTGTACCTATATACTATGGTAGAAGTACACGCACGGGGTAGCGCAGGACTTGCTCTGTATCCCGACCACACGTCGTTTCTCTTCATTACTGTGATTAAACACACAAGTGTCGGTAAAGGTTTCTCGTGTTATTTGTGAAGGGCTTGTTGCATACACCTGTAATAGGATGGGAAATGGGAGCGCGGTGTTGGCAGGCAAACTCGGCTAACCCTGTTACGTTACTTGATAAGCAAGAGGGAGAAATTTGCGGCGGTAAACTTTGACAATATTATCTGTGAGGTAAGGCCTGGTAATTATGTTAGCTCCGCCACCTGTGGGGGTGGCAGAAATGGTTTGGTTACTGTTCACCGTGTGAATCTAACCTGCACAGTTCGACACACGTCTTACAAACGTTCGATATAAGTAGGATAATGTCCTCTCAGTTCACTTCAGAATTGACATCAGAAATTACCACGGGGGTATTAAGCGTCCCTTTGCTCTTACGGTGCCATCTTATACTCGTCCAGGTTTATTGGCGAATCAGTTAATTGGGAAATAAACACTTTTGAAAAGTTAAATTATCGGGGTATTCAAAACTAGCTTGCACACCTTTTGCAAAAACTAAACTTTAACACGCTACAAATGAATCTCACGTTATATAATAGTTTGCTACTATCCGCGGTTCCACGTAACTGCGGTAGATTTAGGAACGTATTACCCGAGGATATGGGGGCCCTACTGTACACTTTAGAGTAGTTTATTCATTATTGGTTTTTACATCACCTTCCCAGTCCAAGGATGGCGCATTTTCTTAAAATTCACCCTCATGTTTTCTTGTATTCATAAGTGAAAGTGGCTGGTAACTGGGGTACGCAGTAGGACACGTACCCTCACCCCATATGGTCCCTCTCCTTAGTAAAGTGTACCCCATTTACGGTAGGTTATATGGTGACAGCTAGCAAACGTCACCAGATATATACTCTCATGTATCCATGAGACTTTCACAACAAACCATTTGTTTTTAATTATGTTTTTATATCGTCTGCTTGCGTTTAGCTACTTACTACCACTCCTCTGGCGATTGGACTCTAGTATTAGCCCAGTCCGATGCTGAATTGGGTTGTTATTATTATTAGTATCTGCGTACAACCCGAACGGGTAGTAAGACGCGGTGCTGATAATAATAATAATTATTATTATTATTAAACTTGGGTACAACTTTTTGTATTGCAAGGCTGATGAAACTAAATACAGTGTCTAACTTTCCACGATATAACTGGGGACTTGTTTACCGTCGAAAGTTGGATAAAACTACCCGCATCCTTAACTCATGAAGTAGCGTGACTGTTTATATACATGTAGTTATTCATCAAGGGACTGGAACCCGAGGGCAATGATTCCCCTCCCTCCCCGCTTACTGCAACAGGCACTCGGGGCGCGACAGTTCATCCTGGGTTTGTTGAGTGTGTACACTGGCTTCTCTCATCTCGTCTAACCGGACCCTCATCAGAAAATGTCTAGGATTTCATTTCCCTCTAAAACTAGCGTATAAACCGAACGGTTAGTAAGATGCGGTGCCAAAAAAAAGCAATTCTTTTGAAACAATCTAGTCACACGCCTTTATGGTCGCATGGTCGAAGGCGTCACTCTCGCAATATACCGGAATGTCGATGATGAGGAAATCGAACCCCAGTAGGATGAACTGAGGGTAGTTTTTCACTCTTCCTCTATGCAGATGTTGCTACTCTTCATATAGATTCAACCTTCCTCATGTCCAACAAATTAGCGTATTGCATATGCGTATAACTCGAACGGATAGTAAGATGCGATTTTAAAGAAATAATAAAAGTGTTTAAATTAATAATGATTGGGCTTGTAGGCGGCGTTATTCGTCGTTTTAAGAGCCGTTACACACGAGGCTACTATCGCCGGTCAACTATTGCTGTTTATTTATTTTGCGCCTCTTCTTACTGTCCGTTCGGTTTTTACGCTTATGTACTAACTACCCTAAAATGGTAGGAATTGGGTTTGTTGAATTTAGAGGAAGTGAACCTGCATTTGCGTGGAGGGAGAGTGGAAAATCAGTATAGGAGGGGGAAACCCGTTCACCCGAGCGAGATTCTAACCTCGATTTTCCCATCATCGATAGTCTAGCTTAGTCAAATCTTGTGCAGTGATTTTGAGATGAGTTTAGCGGGATTATTTAACTTCGATGATTTTATATGTGAAGGAGAACGGCGACCGACTATTTAGAATTTATCAGTGGATGATTACTGAAACAGGATAGTAAAGTGGTTGCTGGCCTGGGAAGACATCAAGAGATTTGTTCCGGGTTTTGACGAAAAGAATACACTAACTTGGTAAGTGGCTGGCTTCAAAATGTATTCTCTAGCATTTCCGAGAGGTTAATTCTAGGACATCAATGACATCCGAAAATACTTTTTTTAAATGTATCGTGATCTAATCGGAGATTTTCATAACTAGTACAGAAGAAACCCTTCTCCAACCGCTCACTAATATACGGATGCTCATAAAATACCCGCACTTGTCTTGTGATTATCGTCCGCCTGCGCTTATGGAGCCACACAAAAAAACTCGTCCTCCGAATATATAACCACAATGGACCTATTTTTTCGTGTACTCTGGTTAGGTTGGTACTGATTTTTCTGTTACAGAGGGATAGTGAACTGGCGATTGTTGCTGGGTGATAGGCTCTTAAGACTCCAATTAGCTGCTTTTAACACTTCGTATGGTACTGGGGAGGGCAGGGATATTGGATGATACAACCCTGCGCCTCTCATTTCACACCGCTACTGTTGGTCGTTGGAAAATATAATATTAGAATAGACTCCTCGTTTTCAACGTCCCTCAACCCACCCCTTTCATCGCCCTTTTCTAGAACGAATCTTATACATTTGTGACATCATCCCTAAGGCACTAGTGACATCACAACAGTTTATTTGGATTGCTTCTGATAAGCTGGTGCGATACGGTGTACATAATTGATCAACTTTGAGTTACACAGCATATCCTAGCATTTCGCCCGCTCTCAGCTTGACACGTGTATAGCGTAAGGGTAAGTGAGAACGGTTCTCGGGTAGTGTTGACGTGGAACTACATGCGAAAGGGCTGAATAATACACGCCGTGTTGCGCCAAACGTTATCATGACTCACAACGATACTCCCTCCCTTGTAACACTCCATTCTAACTTTTGCCTTATGAATATTTCACTGGTGTATTCTTTGCCGTGCCTCTGATAGTGCAGCACTCTCTCCAGAACGCCTTGTCTCTAGAGATTTTCCTGTAATTTTTCAATTGGTAAATCGCCCAATCGCTTGCTAATTACTTGAAGTGACTGAGTTGGGAGGGACAGTATCTAGAGCCTATTTTCGACCTCGGGGTCTTGGGGTAAAGTGCTCGCTTCAAGACTCGATGTTTGTGGGTTCTAACCCAACTGGGTTTGGCGGATTTGTCTTGCCCGCTAAAAATCCGTAAAACAACTTCCTTCGGAGGGGAAGTGAATCCGTCGGTCTCATGTTGAGTTTATTATGTAAAATACCCCTGCAAGGAATGGGAAAATACCTTTTCCGGAAAAATTGATAGGCTCATTCACTGTTAGTAGAGGCGCTAGCTTGCGTAGTACGCATTTTAAGTATGACCAAATTTGACTTCTATTCCATGTTCTGCCCAGACGAGTATGAAAAGTGATGCTGTCTCCACTATAATTTCCGGCTCATTCATCGTATCAAGATAAAAAAAAGTAATGGTTTCTATTACGTAGGCTGCTAACGTGTGTAACTTAAGTCAACCTCTATTTTACTAATACCAACACTTAAACAATGAAGGGGCCTTAATATATATAAGAATAATGTGTTATACAAAATATATTTCAGTTATTAAAAAAAAAATAAGAGTTAAATAGTTTTTAGTCCTCAAAAGAATGTTATTTACATTAAAATGCAAAGTTAAGTGCAATTAGCTTCTCCACCGTTCTCTCCTTCGTCAATAATTAGTTCGTTGTTGAAGTTATTGCAGCCGTTAACGTGACAGGAACAGAACGCACAGAACCAAGTTTCGCTTGAATTGCAAAACCAATAACTTTTCGAACATAAATATCGACACTTGCATGGAAACAGCAGATTTTTTTAAAACCACGGTTTTATTAGAACGTTTTGTATGTTACCTTGAGAGTCTGTAGCGTAGCCAAACCTCAACAAATACATTTAATGAACTCTCCCAAACTATAATTTGAGCTAATACTCGGAGTACATGAAGTCGAAAACTATTAGTAGTGCAGGGTAGAGAACCAATGTTAAGGTTGGCCCAAAATAAAATGTGTGTATTTGCATCACAAGTTTGTCCAGGCTTCTTGATATGCTGTAAATATAACAACTCAAGTACTTTTAGTTGATTTTATACATAGGTATTTAAAAGTTTGAGACTTAAGTATCGATATATACAATTTTCTTGGCAGATTTTAGGGCTATTTTTTATTGTACCCAGTTTACTTATGTCACACCCTTTCAGAGCATGTAACGTTGGCAGAACTTCACTAACTGAATCCTCATAATACTCGGAAGCAATGTGGCACCCAAGGCATCTTATATTTTCACTGACCCCGGCAATTATCCAAAGGTCGATACAATCACCAGTTATTAATTATTACCAAAATTGAACTCTAAGTATGAAAACGTCAGTGTTAGGACTGTGAATAACAATACTGCATGACTAGTTTTGCTGAACAGCTTCATAAGCATGAAAGAACATTCTAGAATCAACCTCCAAGTGATAACTTGCGAAATGTGTTACCCTGAAAACATGTTGTTCGTCGTTTTTCTCGTAGCATTCGGTTCCAAACTCTCCACCAGTAACAAGAGGACAGCCTTCTGGAGCCTAAACCTTTTGGAAAATGAAATTCGATAGGGACAATTTTTTTTACTGTATAGGTATCTTGACCAGTGTTTAAGAAGTTGTATGTTCTCTTCTTTTATTCCCACAATTAGTGGATCTTCACAAGCTGATCTTTTTCTTGCTCTTAAAATTCTTTGGATGATTTCCCGTACGTGTCAAAAACTAAGTCAATGCGTATAACATTAGTCTTTTGCAATACTTTCTTATTCTGTTTAAATGAAAACTTGCTAAATCCCCAAATGTTTGTTTTCGAAAGGACCACAAAGGGCACTGAATGTATAAGTGCCATTCTATCCATAAAGTGCACTTCTTCCGGATAAAAGGAAGGAAATATATTCATATTTCTTGTGAAATTGCTCTCTACTGCAATTTCGTTCATCAATATTGCTTTCTTTCTTTTTTTGAGAATGCCAGACCAAGGAAAGACCTATGCGAGGGAATAAAGCATCACTGATGCTTTGCCTGCCAACTATGCAGTACTAGTGTTTCTCTGTATAGCTAACAGAAAACCATAATGTAGATATTTTCTATAAAGCTCCCTTTTGTTCTGGTTATTTCTCTTATTGGATTATGTTGCTGAGAATGCGAAATATTTAAAAGCAATCCGTTTCGGAGGAGAAATAAAGCTTTTCATTTTGTAAACTAAACGCTCTGTTAAAATTTGTCGTGCTTATATTTCTTTATCGATGAGTTGCACCCTGAGCAAGAATGATGTTATTTCTTCTTCATTTACTACTAAGCCACTCACAATGTTACGTAAACAATTTTTTTCATTGGTTATCGTTTTCAAAAAGGAATATGATAATTTTTTGCATATCACCCTCATCTCTGACTTACATTTGTGCCCCATTCACTATGCGAATATTAGTCTATATGTCACCACTGGGATCTGAGATCAAATCTAACAGTCTCGTGCAATGAGGATTTACTGTGATGAAGTAGAAACCATTTGTTTGCCGCTAGAATATTACTAGATATTCCTGTCCAGCCACCAATAACTTAAAAGGAAGGGTAAATATTTGCTCAAGGGGATGATTACTAGCAACTTGATTAAATTTTACATTCTCCCGTTTTACTTAAAAATGTCTTTGTTTAAAAGCATTTAAGACTTTCTCAGGAAGTTGAGACGTAAGATCTATACCAGATGTATCCATGGACATAATTGTCGTTATTTGACATATTACCTGCTCTTTTTTCTTTATATTTAATTTTATTATAAAATTGGGGAACCTGGTGTAAGGTGTCAGACTTCTGTGCTGGGGGTCCGGGGTTCTACCCTCGGTCCTGGCATGGATTTATCTGATTGCCAAACCCTTCCTTCACCTCTGACAAGACTTGTATTAATCACAACTTGTGAATGTGTAGAATGCCAGCCCTCCACTGTGGTTCGGATTCCACGTTAAACTGTAGGTCCTACATTTCATCTCATAATCACCCTACCATTACACATTAGCGTAACTGCGTATAACCCGAATGGGTAGTAAGACGTGGTAATAATAATAATTATTATTATAAAATTCAACTGCAAAACAATGTCCATGATTAAACTTCTACCTAATCGAAACACAATTTTATATATATTATCTTGATACGATGAACGAATTGGAAGCTATAGAGGAAACAAAATTCCACCCCGAGCGCTCTATTCACCCCCTTCCTCATGGGCTGTCGACCACCCTCGAAATTGACATCACTCTTCATACTCAAAACTGGGTCCCCAGAACAGGCATCAAAAGTCAAATTATGTCATACTTTGAAAGCACACTCACTGTAAGCTAGCGCCTGGTCTGTGTGTCAAATAGTAATTCTCGTGTGCTCGTTTCAGAAAGTGCACGTTAATTACTTAAATAATAGAGCCTATTACATAACTATAAAAATAAACGCGGTGGCGATCAGATTCTGTTATCTAATGGACATGCACAGACCGGAACGGGACAGACGGGCAACATGCGGCCAATGTAGAATGCTACCTCGCGGTGGCGGTCTGATACTGCAGCCCGAACTTGACTGCTACCCGCGTCACATCTCTCGAGTTTTTATAATCTACACTGTGTATTGTAACTGAAAAACCTATTGAGATAGCTATACTACATAATGTTGTCACTCCCTGACTACAGAAATATTAGGAAGAAAGATAAAATCTGGCGTGAAGTAGGCAGATTGCTACAAGAAGTACGTTATAATTGCGAGAGTTCGCATTTTCCTACTAAAGGAATAAAATTACTTCTCTTAAGATCTTAATTTGTTTACGATTGAAAATTATCCAACTTGCTGATTTTCATTCAATTAGTGCTGCCAGAAATAAGTATTCTTCCTTATTATAGTTACGTTAAATGTTGACGCATTTCTTTAAAGGACGTGATGTATTTACAGTCTCTGAGCCGCGAACTGATCGCTTCTTGATGTAATCGTACCTTAAAGTTATCAAATATGGTAATTGGGGGGTGGGAATTGCAATTGAATGAATGAGATGAAAATGTAAAAGATTCCGTGCAACCTAATTTTCGGAAAAACTAAAAAAAAATGTATTACTGCTGAAAGTAAGCATTCTACATACAAACTTACAATTAACCAATTGTAGCATACATGAATTGAACACTTTCTTACATCGTTTTGAAAATTTCAAAAATAAAATAGGAACGTTATACTTAAATTAATTTGATGGGATGTTTTCCTTTTACTCCTAAACAAATTTAAAGAGTGGTAATGATTTTAAATTCACATATTTGTTGTAACAATAATTATTATTCACTGATTAAATCATTATTAGAATAATATTTATGACATAACTTTCATCACAAAATGAATATGAATAATACATTTTTTGAAAAACAAAATTGCTTACAATAAAAACACATAAAGGCTGGTTTTCACTATCAGCGTGTGCTATATATTTTTTTCGCTATCTTATTGAGCTTCGTCAGCTTGAGCTAGAGTTTATTATTATTAGTATTATTATTATTTAGCACCGCGTCTTACTACCCGTTTGGGTTATAAGCTTTAAGTACTAATTACGCTAATGGCTTAGGAATTAGGAAGGTTGTATTAGTTGGAAGTGTACCCGCATTTGCTTGGAGGTAGAGGGGGAAACCATTTATGAAAAACCACCCCCAGTTCACCCGACCGAGATTCGAACCTTGATCTCCCCGTCCTCAGCATTCGAGCTCAACACGACTAGCGCGTTAGCCAACTTCGCCACCGAGGCGGGTGAGCAAGAGTTATTGGCCATAGCAAAATGTTGTCGTAGAACTCCTTGTGTTCATCGGGAACATAGAGAAAAACTTTTCTGAGATCATTAATTTTCTTACGCTTAATATGAACCTTTCCACTATACATGAGTTGTGGGAATTGCAACGTTACCACGACCTTTATACATTTTGAACACACCACCTAGGAGTCCGTCAGTGAATGAATGTGCTTGTACATAACCCTTCTGATCTTGTCAGTACACTATGTCTGTATTTGTATTTGCTGATTGGAAATGTTTCATTACCCCCAACACGTTTTGTATTCTTCTTGAAAGTATCATGCCACCAACCCTTGAAGAAATAGTATTTTTATTCTTAACAGACTTAACTTCAAGAGTTCTTGCGGTCAAGAAGGAAACATTCCTGGAATATTTTTCTTTTACACCGCATTCAAATATTGAAGGCTGGCTTACATGCATTAGAAATGAAGGAATATTTTCTTTCTCTAGGCCAATTAACGCAGCTTTAGGTCGGCTGCAAAATGGCTATCTCAGTTTGAAATGGCAAAAATGTGGAATCTTTTTCATCTCATCAATTCTATTAGAGATGAAGATTTTTCTGTAAAAATTGCATATATAGTTGAATTCCAGAGTAAGGGCTAGTACTCGGTAAGGCTTTGATTATAATATTGAAGTATTAACATATCGGTTCTACACAGAGCCGACGTTAGTGATTTATTTGACCACCAAGCGCTGTAGTCGATACGTGAGTGTTAGAATACAACTGGAATCGCTCTTATTGCTTTATTATCTCGTTTGATGAAAATCTCCTTAGGATATATTTTATAGGACTATCTCTACCTTAATCGTTCCATTTAAATGGCTAGTATTTTCCCCAGGAGAAAAAAACACTAAATTTTTCCATCTCGCTTGATGTCCGTATCGACAGGACTGACAGTTTATTTTCTTGCAACGCATTCAACATTCCCGATATAAAGTTACCAACCCTCTTTGGTAGACGCATGGTTTAACACACTTCTCTCGCAATAGACTAGACTGCCGATGAGACGGAGATAAAGTTTCGAATCTCGGTTGGGTGTTTTTTTCCAAAATGGTTTTCAACTCTCCCACCACGCGAATGCGAGTACACTTCCTCCAAATATAACCTTCTTATTATTTAAAAAAACTGCGTAGTTAATACTTAAGCGTATAACCTGAATGGGTGCTAAAAGGTTATAACCGCACCAGCGCTGGTGGGCACGCAGACAAAGGCGTCAGTTAGGTATTTTGGTGACGAGGTCGAGGTTCTATTCTATATCAATTACAATGAGGTGGCTTTACTGAGAGTTTCTCTCCTATTTGGTACTACAATTTTTCTGCACACAAGTAAGAATAGCTTGGACGTGTATTAATATGCAATACAAAAAAAAAAGGACTTTAGCAAAGCTATACACTCTAGGCAGCTATTCAAATTGATCAGCCGCACATGGTACCACAGGAAAATGAATGGTACGACACCAGTCTTTGCTTTCTCAAATAGCATTATTACAGTCTGAAACTAAGTTTTCAAAAATAAATAATCATTAATCTATCCTCAGATTAGTTTGATATACTATTATGTAAAGTCTTCCCAACTATCCATTTTAAACAAAATGGTATATTATTATTATTATTATTGCGTCTTATTACCCGTTCGGGTTATACGTACTTACGTCTAATGTGTAATGGTAGGGTGATTGTGAGATGAAATGAAGGACCTACAGTTTAACGTGGAATCCTAACCACGGTGGGGACCTGGCACTCCCCACATTCACAAGATGTCTTATCAGAGGTGAAGGAAGGGTTTGGTAATCAGATAAATCTTTGCCGGGGACCGAGGATTGAACCCCGGACGTCAGCACAGAAGTCTGACACCTTACCCCTAGACCACCAGGTCACCAAAATGGTATATTAATTTTCCAAAATTTCCCAACATATTACTTTTCTTTATTCGAGGGCTTCAGTCGAAATTTAAAATAAACCTAAGACACAATTGTTTTTGGGTTATGGGGCTCATAAAACCTAAATCGTAATGATTCCTCATAATTTCGATGTCGAAATTTTTCACAGTTTTAATGTTTTTTCTATTCATTAGAAACTAAAAAGTTAAATAGATTAAAGTAATACAGCATTGACAGGCTAAAATGTGTTTATGAAACAAAGTTAAATATATACGCCGTCTTTACTGCTTGATTAACAATTTTATTAGAAAATGTCTTCTTTCGACAAGTGACAGATAGCTAGTTAATTAAGGCGGGTGGACCGCGTGTGCATTGAACGCTTATCAAGCGGTCAACTATTGGGAAAAGTTGAAGAAATACAGCCCAAGAGGTATTGAACCTGTATTCTTGTCACAGCCCACTAAAGTTTGTGTTACCTCACTTCACTTACAAAATACGAGTTCTCTTTGCTCGCTTTACGTTCGCTTTTAACGTGTGGCACTTGTCAGCAAGAAGATATATCCACAAAAAAAATTGATTTCTAGTTGTTTTTTCCTTATCTCCGCACCCTTTCCCCCCTCTATTTCCATTTATGGCATCGCATTCATATTAAAGTATCTTTCTTTACCCATGCTTCACTTTAACCCCCACCCTACAGTTGGCTCGATTTGATGGCGTGTCGATGTTATCAACGGGTGAGGTTCGAGAAATGCCTCGAGTCGGCTGGTTGATAAACGTGGAGCCGTCACTCTTTATTTCTGATCGATATTTAGCGGCCAGAGGGGGGAAGTAGGAAGTGTGCCTCGGGATGTCTTTTGAGGAAGAAATTGCAACAATGGGGGGACTTTTCTTCTCTGACAGTGCGACTAAATTGTTCTGGATAAATTTTCTTTCTTTTTTAGTTCGTTCTCATCCATTGTTGCCACTTCTCCTTGGATAGTGTGGACTGTCTAAAATAAACAAGTCCTACGTGATAATACATATTTGAATAAGCTAATGCACATTCCTGTACCCTTTAAGGCTACCTTGACAAATTGCAATACGACCTTATCTTATAAACTACGCCTTGATCAAACCTTGATATGTAAGTTTGCCACCTTTCAGTAAGCGAAAGGTATACTCCACTTAACCTAGGATGGGCTGCACCATGGCCTTATAAGCCACTCGTGGTAGAAATTTGTAAGGTTAGCTCGCTTACCTTTCAACAAAAACTGGGGGCACAAACATTTAGAAGAAACAACTTGATTTGATACCGAGAATTGTCCGAGTCTTTCAGACTGAGCAGTTCCATTTAGGCTCTAGGCCCATTAGCTCTCTTTCAAACAATCCAACCTCCTTTAAAGCTAGAATGCCATGTTTGAATTTCGACTAAATGGTTTATGTTACATCACTTTCTAAAATAGACAAGATCAGAGATTATCCAGCTGATGCTGAAGACATTATCAACACTAAATAATCTGGAAACTTTTTTTGTGGCCGTGTGACCTAACTCGCTACTCTCGTGGTAGACTAAACTGCCGATGACTGAGAGGTGAAGGTTCGAATCTCGGTCGGATGTACTGAGGTTTTTTTACTAGAATTAATTCCCACTCTTCCTCCACACAAATGCGAGTACCCTCCTAATCCCTAAACCCGTTGGGGTAGTAAGACGCGATGATATAAAAAATCTGGATCTTAAAATACTCAGTAAAATAATAATGCATTAATTTATAATTTTTGCGACAAAAATTAAATTTCTTCCGTTTCTTTAAGCTGCACACTCGTCCAAAATTAATTTTTTGAAAACTTGTATCAAACCAGAAACTAGGAATAAACTTCATACTATGTTTTACCTTTTTAAATTCAAGTTTGTAAAAAATAATCGCATTTATGAAAAAATTCTGAATTTTCTCAGATTTTACCCCATTATTTTTATTCCGGATTCTATTTGGAAAACTTTAACGTTGTAACCAAAAATCTTACCAACTTCTATCAAACGTGAACCCTGTCAAAAAGACTTAGAATTCATGTATATATTTCCTCGTGGTTGTGGAGCTGCTCTCGCGGCTTTTTGTTTTCTTGGGCGATGTTTCCCTCATAAATCCTGTTCTTTGTTTTTGTGCGTTTCTTTATTGCGGCACTTGAGTAGTAACTCATAGTGGTTTATTTCCGTACGTAACCTTCTATTCGGCTTGTATTGGATGCAACTAACACTTCCTCAGGTATATCATGAAAATAGTAGTTGATGACTCAGTGGGCTGTTTTAGCTGCTGCAAGAAGCAGTGTTTGGTTTAGCCTCTCTCTCGTCCAAATTTGAGGTCCTTTTCACCCGCGGGCAAAAAAGAGAAACGTGTGATACATACGCTATTTGCAAATAGGTAAAGATAACTGGGGATTGAAGAATTAATATCTGGCTTCCGCGTGATTAGGCTTGCACACTTGACGTTTGGCTTCTTTGGGTAGTTAACTTTATTTACATAGTAGGGGTCTTTCTTATTTTACTAGAAAAGTTACTAGATCTAATTTCACATATCTACACTTTTAGTCATTGTGAATAATCAGGGTATCCAGCGACTTGGAAAACAGGGAATTTTATCAAATTTCTGTAATATTCATTAAAAGTAACACACAGCTTTTATTTACAGTAGTAAAATTACGAGTAGCATATACTTTCCAGTTAATACACACCTCGAATCTATGTTAACACAGCTGTCCCAGTCGAACATGCTAATCTCAATTCTCAAAGTCAACATACAAATTTCAACTTGTTTTTCCACCCCTCTACTGCTTGTCTTTAGCCAAAGTTGAGTCATGTGCGAGAATTGATACGTTACAGGAAGAAGAAACAAAATAATGTGTCTCACAAAAATGTTAAGTTGTAGCCCTACTGGTGTAAGGATATCGTCTTATAGATGTCTCAATATTATATCACTGTAACAGATCACACGACCCGGCCGCGGCAGCCCATCGCTTTAGGCTGATATCCTTAAACAACTCTTAGAGTGACATAATTTCAGCATGGGTATGCGTAAAAAATTATGACAATTAATTGCAATCTTAATAAAAGAAACTAATATATCGGTATAGAAACTGTAAAAGTTGGAAATTGAATATGGAAAACCATTACAAGTCTGGGAATTTTAAAATCTACTTTGACTGGACACCTGGATCTGCCACTTTCATTTTTGATAGATACTTGCAATACCTATAAAATGACATTAATAAGATATTTTTTTTACTAATCTTAGTCCTAAATAAATAGATGCCTATTGTTGAAAAGGCATTTGTAAAAAAAATTACTTTATCTGATATATTTACAGAATTTTGGTCAAATCAAAGCATTTTCTTATATCGAATGAATACCAATATGCGAAGTTTATTCGCCTGAAAACTGCTCAAGTGTTTGGGCGGTCCAAGAATACCGACTGTGACGGCTGATGATTTATGAGGAGTCAGTTGTGTGACAGGAAGAGGAGGGGGATTGTCGGTGGCGCCTACCCACCGAGGATACGGTGTCGATGACTCGCCCAGTGTGTTCTCCAAAACGAGTCACAGACCACAAATACACTTTTTCATCGCCTCGAAACAGTCTTTTTTAATTGACTTTATTTTTAAATTAGTTTTCTTAAAAGAAATGATAAGGCTGAAGAAATATTTATCAAAACGGTGAAGAGAGCGCTTGCTCATCAAGTGTCAGTAAATGTTTTAATTATTCACTTTGAAGAGATTGTATGACACTTATTTCATAGAGCAGTTGTAAGTTGACGGGCTGTTCTAAGGATAAACTAACTGAACATATGTTTACAGTCAATTTCTTTTTTTCGTACACATTGAGTTCCTGGTAGTACTTATGAATTACGAGCAATAGTAAAGGGTGAGGGGAAGGTGTGATACTGTCGTTCGCACAGAGCTGAGAATTCTGGTAAAACTCGAAATCATCGTATGTATATATATATATATATATATATATATATATTATTTTTTTTGCTCCTGTATTTCTAGCATTTTGAACATGTTTTTATGTTATTCTTGCTCGTATCGTTCGTTGGGCACGCGACCTCTTAATGTTGGACTCGGCCGGTTATATGAGGTCTAAGCTTGAATCCAACCGGGTGGACGGAGGTAAGCATTTCTAAAATAGTTTTTCACTATCTCGTCGCACATTTGTGGATGCATTTCATCGAAATTCTACCCCATTAGTGTAAGTATGTGGATAGCCCGGACGTCCATCCACGTGATATGTTATATACGGGGGTAAGGGAAGAGCAATCGGAGGGAGAGTGGGGGTTGACTTGTTGGCACTATTGCAGTGTAATTGCGTGTTGTATGCGAAGCCGGTGGGACATCGCTCCCTCCTACACCTTGTCTCCGGGCGCTGCCTGCCTGTCCTGATCGATCCAGCATCATCCAGGTCTACTGGGCCACCACGTCTTACACTATCGGCATTATCTCGTCCGTCGCGTGGTCAAAGTGTCCCGCGTGACCGGCTGGGGACAAATACAGGAGAAGCTCGTCTAAGCATTGATAACCTCTGCCAACAGTGCGCACGTGCCATTTCGGTGGGATCATTAACATTCTGTTTTCCATTTCGGCTCGAGATTTCTCTATTGTGACCATAATGGCTACAGATTCAGATGGCCCAACAAGGTACAGGGCTGGAACCGGGTCACTTTTTCTATTGGATTCACTAAATTATCATTATTAATACAATGGCTAGAAGACAGAACTATCTTAACATCACAAAGGTTGTTAAAGCAACTGTATCTTTTTATTCCATCGAATTAGTATGTATACGTAGGAAAAGAGTATTCTCAATTCTTGGCGGGGTTTTAACAGAGGCTCGTTATTGTATGTCAGAAAAATCATTGACTGCTATACCGCTTGTGAATATGCTCTAAAACTTCACTGCAACAAACCCAATTACATACTGATTTTAAAAAAACTTTCAAATGTTGCTGGTCAAAGTTACCAGAATTATTTAGATAACGAAAGAAAATCTAAAGAAGAAAGTGAAGCAGCTAAGGAGTATGACAGCTTTAGAAAGCAAAATGAAGAAATAAAACTTAAACTTGAAGAGATGTTAAAAAAAAAAGCTGATGCTAACTCAAGTAGTAAAACTACCGAAGGATTATTGCCAGACGTAAGCAAGAGATTGAAATTTGCACTGGGAAATGTAGATTTTGGAGAAGCGGGCGTGGCTCATGCTGTGTTAGAGCTAGATACAAGTATAGGTTTTGATTATTTTTTAAAATATATAGCTAAAATACAAGATGTATTTGAAAGAGAAAATGCTTTTATAACTTTTTTTAAGTGTAGTTAATAAATATATTATTATTTTATGTGATAACCTGAGCTTTGTTTGGAAATAAAGAAAACCTTAAAATAAAGGAAATGAAGGGAGGTTGGAGTGGAAAATCTTTTTATTTTATGGTTTAAAAAATTACATTGTGAATAGTTAAACTATTCTGTCACTTTTACCGTAAATTAGGTCACTCTCTCTTTGTCACTTTATTTTTGTAGCAAATAGTCACTTTTCAACTGTTTTAGGCCATATTGACAGTTCAGCCCTGCAGATAACCTTGGCTCTATATCTGGGGAGGGGGGTGCTATATAAAAGTGATATTTTATGTATATCCCTGATACCCAGATACTTTTATTCCTGGTGATTTAGTTGAGAGTGTATTAATAACGTTAAGTTATAGGTTGAGTGATTCGTGCCACGGGGCATTAAGTTACGGTTATATATAACCACTATTTTCTAGTCTTCTATCAACAGCCAAAACGTTCGGAAAAGAAGGCAGGGGCTAAGCCGCGTTGAGCATAGTGATACTTGAAAGGGGTGCACATCGGTGTTTTGAATCACACGGTAAACCGCAGTGCTCCGGATGCTTTGCTCTTGACTAAAAGTAATATTAACAATACTTAACACCGTGTCTTACTACACGTTCGGGTTATACGCTTATCTACTAACTACTCTAATGGGTTAGGGATTGGGAAGGTTGAATTTAGAGGAAGTGAACCCGATTTTGCGTGGAGGGAGAGTGGAAAACCACCCCAGTTCATCCAAGCGAGATTCGAACCTTGATCTCCCCGTCCTCGGCAGACTAGTTCAACACTAAACTAGCGTGTTAGTTAACTATGCCACCGAGGTTGGTGACTAAAAGTATAAACGCCTTGTTAACTCACACTCCGCCAAGGATTATTTTGGTGTTAAAACTTTCATAATGATTAGTATTATTATTATTATTATTATTATTATTATTATTATTATTATTATTATTATTATTATTATTATTAGCAGGGCTTGGACCTGTATGACCAAAAAATTGTCACTAAAATTAACCTTAAAGAACTCAATCCAAGAAAATATAACCTTACACCCTAATTGACAAAAAATGACAAAACTAGGGGATCGTGAACAGAGTCCATGTGCACATAAGCATTGTCTGTGATATTAAAAAAAGACATGTCATCAAACTCCTGGTTCTCATTATTATTAGTAAGTATTTTGCAAAATTATAGCTATTTCTAACTACAATACTGTTTAAATGAAAGGGGTATATTTTGCTCATAAAGTCACGAAAATAATTTTAGTTTTAATTTTCCTGCACATCGTAACAATGCGAATGCTTCAAAGATAGCGCTATCCACTACGCGTGATGGCACGCGCCAGTCGGAAGTTGCCTGATTGTTTTGTTTGTGATTCCAACAACAAGGTTAACGTTCGTCATCTTGTATTAAATTTTAATGTGGTGTGCTACTTGTCTCGCGGGGTGTGTGAGTGCATTATGCCGTGTGTGTGTCTACAAATAATGGTTTTTGAGTGAATGAATTGGAATTCAGGTTTTGTAGATGATACGGGAAAATACAAGGACATTTTCTACGCAAACCGTGCGTTCATCTGTGTAGTGGATCTGGATCAAGATGTTGGCAGCAATTATCAATTTTTTACGCTTTCATTGATCCGACTGCAATTTGAAGGCAGTGTAAAATGTATATTATAATTTCAAATTAAAGTTGGCAGCAAATAGCAATCGTTTTCGCAGTGAAATATGGCGTATTTTTTATAAAATATAAAATAATACTATTAGTATTAATATTTGATCCTTGACGTAATTCATTAATTTTAAAGACCATTCATCAAAACAGTTGAAATTTACCCATTTTTAAAATAATTTTCGTTATCTTATGGGCACATAAAATATTAGTCCTAAATTATTTTTAATCGTGTGTTGCAAAAAAAATCATACTTTTTTTTGTGTCATTCAAAGATTGTATGTGTGAAATTTAGGCTAATCTGTTAAAAGATGCCTGGTAAATGTTCGTTCAAAGAATTTTGGCTGACTGTTGAAGAAAATAAATACTCAAAGTGGTTGCGCCCTGTTGAAGATGACCAGTATAAGGCTTATTGTACAGTTTGTAAATCGAAATTTGATATAAGCCACAGTGGGTTGAATGGAGTGAAAATTCATGGAAAAGGTAAGAAGCATTTGGAACTAACCTCTGCCCTACTCCAAGGTACGCAAAAAACGCTCAGCTTTATATCCTCTGAAAAAGTTGGATGTAAACAGCCATAACCGGCAAAAGAATTATTACCTTCCACAAGTAGGCCTACTTCTGAAAATGATGTATATTTGGTTGCAGCTTCGTCTACATTAGTTGTTTCATCTTCCTCATGTCTTGGAGGTCCTTTAAGTAAATTTTGTGTAAATGATGATACCTTGAAAGCGAAGATGTACAATATAATGTTCTACCGTTTACCGAAGGAATTTTTTTTGCACCGCGTCTTACTGCCCGTTTGGGCTATACGCCCCTGAAGGTATTTTGTGGTCAAAAAAGGTCACCAAAAAGTCACGAAAGTTTGTTCCTCTAACTGAGTAGACACCCTGATATATTTATAATCTCTTCATACCTGAGATGTAAGGACACAATCCTCAGTATGACTCATCGACTACACTCAAAATAATTAGCTTTCTACTCGACAACAGCGCTGCTGTGTTTAAAATGAGAAGATTGAAGGGCCTCATAAGTGAACCTTGCAGTCAGAACTAGGAAATGTTCATTACTTATGCCGGAAAAGTATGAACCCGGGAACACATGTCAACAAAAACAGCTAATCTATTATACCGTGACTGTGTAAACACTACAACACTGCGCGCTTATAGTTAGAACCAACAATTTAATTGCGATGGTTCCACAAATTGTTACATTATCTCACTGTTTATCCTTAACAGAATCCTTTGTGTTGTGGCTGAATCAAATTCTTGTTCTTTCCAACAAAGGGACTTTTGTGTCACTTTTCTTCGTCTAATCTGTTCCACCAACACGCCGACAAACCTCTCAGAAAGGGATCATCAGTGATCTAAAGGGCGGGGAGGGGGGTTCCCGGCTAGAAAGTTGTATCGTAAGCTTACGGAGGAGGTCTTCTCTCCCTAAAGTTGTAGGAGCTCTCGTGGTACTGCTTGATCCCCCGCCTCCATCCCCTGGATCATTGCGGTGCTCTGTATGATGAAGATGTTGTAGTGGAGGAGGGGGTAGGAGTTATTGCTTCCGACCCTACCTCGGTGGAAGATAAGGGGCTCGCTCTCTGGTTTATTATGTCCTGGTCTCGAGAGGCGGAAATGCCGTCAAATGGATCAAGCCCTGTTGCCCCCATTATACATGTGGGCCAAGATCATATTCCCGAGCTTTGCCACACGGTGGTAATCCTTGAGAATCAGGATTTATTGTAGAATGTTCTGTCACAAATAAGCTATATGTTATGTAAAGAATATTATACATGAAGTTTCACTCGATCTCGGCCTCTTGAATGCTTCTGATCATGTAAAGAATATTATACAGGAAGTTTCACTCGCTCTCGGCCTCTTGAATGCTTCTGATCGTGTAAAGAATATTATACAGG
>CABFVX010008523.1:0-13588 GCA_902151425.1 Timema shepardi | reverse complement strand
CCCCCCCCCCCCCCCCCCCCCCCCCTGCTGTTTTACACTTCTCTTCATGAAAGTAGTTATATTGGTGTCTGTACTTGTTATTTGCTCATGTCCCTCTTCCATTGGTTAACTGTGGCTTCCAGCCAAGGTAAGCAGAGTTGTGTAAACTGTACTTGTGATCACTGGGTAGAACGCACATTGGCCAGCTATCAACAGAAATACATTCCCGTGCGATTGGTTAGATGGAGACAGAATGCGGGAGAACCTATCACAGGTACAGTTAGCCCGCCCTGGAACCAATCCACCTCACTGCCCTCTTCCATACATTCTCCATGGGTTAATTTTGAATGACACAGAAACATTATATATTTTCAGAAAATCATATTCAATCCTATTTTTGTGTACAATATTTGAAAGAAAAAAAAAATGTTTTAATAGGTTAAGACAAATTATTGTTTATCTATAAAAATACATTAATTAATATTATGTAAATGTTTTCAATGTTTCCAAGCCATCCAAAGTAACTCCGGTTGACAGTAGCACGAAACCAACCTCCTCTCACCAAAGAAGAAGTTTAATGAGCACTTGCACTTATTCAGTCACTTGTAACTTGTTTATATTTGTTAAATTACATTATATTTGGAAGAAGGTACAGGAGAGGTGGATAGACACATATAAAAGGGGGACAAACACAATATGGCCTTTACAATGAAAAGAAGAACACAGTTCACACTTTACACTGCTGCCAATGGACAAAGAAGGTAATGGATGTCTCTTAAAGAAAATTGATCGTCACCGCCCAATCCCCCGACCTAGGTTTCATTCTATCTGAACTCATCAGGGAGGAGTGTGAAACACGCAACGCAACTTCCTAAAAGAGAAAACCAAAAAAACAAAAGAGGAGAGAAAGGAAAATGGTAAAGAATGAAAGAACACATAGATAGGAACAAATTTGTTCCCCTTTTATATGTTTCTAACCACCTTTCCTGTACCTTCTTCCAATTATAATGCAATTGCCTCACAAAGCGAAAAGAAGTTTTCTTTATTGAGTTATATCATATTTGTTAAAGTACTATTTCCCCCCCCGTACCCCCCTTACTCTCTCCCTGTGGTTTCTATATAAACATATGTTGTGTTGTAGTTCCCATGATCTAACACATCGTTCTTATGTTCAACTGGATTGCTTGTGATTGGTGGTATGGGGTTAGAACCCTGGTCGATGTACTGAGGGTTAATTTAACTAAATAGTCTCCCAATATCCTTACACGCTAATGTAACTCCACCTACCTAATCCCTATTTTTTTCACCGTGTCTTACTACCCATTCGGGCTAAATGTGTATGTACTAATTGCACTATTTGTCTAGGGATGTGGAAGGTTGAATTTAGAGGAAGTGTACCCACATTTTGTGAAAAGAGAGGGTGGGAAACCATTTAAGAAAAACCACCCTCAATATACATAGCCGTCATTGGCAGTCCAGTCTATTGGGCGAGTAGCACCTTAGACCATGCAGTCATATAAGCAGGTCTCATCCCTATTCATTAAACTGATAATCCGTGCACTATTTATTTTCAGGAATTGACGGACCTGCTACTGAAAGGGGTGCAGTTGCCCCTTTACTGCGCTCAACAGATGATGGGGTCAAGTTAAGAAGACTGATATAACGTTCTTACCCACGGTTGTGTTCTTGACTGCAAATAAACCAAGACTGTTCAGCTACATGTTCTTAGTATTCCCTGTGACAAAACATGACTTCACTATTTTAGTACTGTACTGTGTTCTTATCTTTACATTGCCCACATAAAATATAATATTTACACTCTCAGATAATGTTTTGTGTGTGCTATAAATGCTGGCAACGTTATAGTACATATATATCTATCTCTGAGGTTTTATTCTGGCTTCAATTTTAGTGCTTTCAATACTTTTGAGCTAATTGTAATAAATTAATATTTTTTATATCAGACATTAAATAAAATGTTGAGTTATGGGGAATTTTTAAAGGCCATTTGTAAAACATAAAATATTACTTTTATTTTGATATTTTAAGTTGTCTGGGAGTTTAAACATGGTTCTAGGCCTACTCTTATAAATTATTTTTTGCACCTACTTCTAGTGCATTCATACAATTACTTTAACCATCTTATCTAATAAAATTTTTAATTAATCAAGAATTAAAAAAAAAAAACATAATTGCATTTAATTGGAGAACAAAGCCTGGCCCTGCAGGTACCATTTGAGCGTACTAGAGAACACCTCATGGTGTCATTTCTATCAATTGTTGTTAATAAAACTATATTGAACATACAACATATATTTATAGATATTTGGCAAAACACCAAATCAGGAAGTCAAACTTGTTCATTTTCAAGCAAGCCTTAATTGTTGTACATGTGTACAAATATGTCACTCTCTTCTGGTGTATTAACAGTCACAGGAAGGTCTTTAGATCTCACCCAGCCACCAGTATAATGGGTGTATTTCCTAAATGGCTTTCCACTCTGCCTCCACACAATTGTGGGTACATATAATCTAAATTCTATCTTTCTCATCGCTATAGCATTATTTTAAATATGTGGATAGGTTTAATGGATAGTGAGATGTGTTGCAAAAATAAGTTTTGAGACACCTTAAAAATTAATTTGAGTTACAAAAGAAAACAAGATAAAATGTATTATTACTCTTATAATAATAATAATAATAATAATTTTGCACCGCGCCTTACTACTCGTTCGGGTTATACGCTTTAAGTATTAATTACGCTAATCGATTAGGAAAAGGGAAGGTTGAATTAAAGGAAGTGAACCCGCATTTGCGTGGAGGGAGAGTGGAAAACCATTTAGGAAAAACCACCCCCAGTTCACCTAAAAAAAACATAATTGCATTTAATTGGAGAACAAAGCCTGGCCCTGCAGGTACCATTTGAGCGTACTAGAGAACACCTCATGGTGTCATTTCTATCAATTGTTGTTAATAAAACTATATTGAACATACAACATATATTTATAGATATTTGGCAAAACACCAAATCAGGAAGTCAAACTTGTTCATTTTCAAGCAAGCCTTAATTGTTGTACATGTGTACAAATATGTCACTCTCTTCTGGTGTATTAACAGTCACAGGAAGGTCTTTAGATCTCACCCAGCCACCAGTATAATGGGTGTATTTCCTAAATGGCTTTCCACTCTGCCTCCACACAATTGTGGGTACATATAATCTAAATTCTATCTTTCTCATCGCTATAGCATTATTTTAAATATGTGGATAGGTTTAATGGATAGTGAGATGTGTTGCAAAAATAAGTTTTGAGACACCTTAAAAATTAATTTGAGTTACAAAAGAAAACAAGATAAAATGTATTATTACTCTTATAATAATAATAATAATAATAATTTTGCACCGCGCCTTACTACTCGTTCGGGTTATACGCTTTAAGTATTAATTACGCTAATCGATTAGGAAAAGGGAAGGTTGAATTAAAGGAAGTGAACCCGCATTTGCGTGGAGGGAGAGTGGAAAACCATTTAGGAAAAACCACCCCCAGTTCACCCGAGCGAGATTCGAACCTCGATTTCCCCGTCCTCAGCAGTCGAGCTCAACACGACTAGCGCGTTAGCCAACTACGCCACCGAGGCGGGTATTATTACTATTATTATTATTAAAAATTAGTTATAGCATAAAATGATTCACCTAAAGTTTTTTTAGAGTAGATTGTTTGCAATCTTACACACACACTCTAATTACAGATTATTATCCTACTATCTTTACCTAGTGCACACAGAGCTGGTTTTATAATATGAGGTTATTTAATGGGCCTGGGATGCTAAGTGCTACTAAAGAGAACTTTTACCTATTGTGATAAAAATGTCTCAATGCATTTGTTTGTGATGGAATACAAACTTATTCTATTTTAGTCGCGCACACTCTCTGTGTGACCAATCCTGTTAATATCCGGTAATTCCCTGATAAGTGTGGCTGTTGGAGATATGTTATTTGCTACATTAATTATTCTACCCGCCATTTTAAAGACTGTTTAGCAATGTTGAGTTTTTTAATCAAACCTAATGAAAATTAGTGTATTGACCAACCTTTTTTTTCGCTAGATTAAATTTGGGAGTCACGGAAGCTAGAAATCCTCTCCAAAATGTTACGTGTGTCATTTTATTTCTGACTTGCTCACTTCCTGGCATGTTAAGCTTGGGAGGGAGCTGGGAGTATCAGCCTTAATGTGTTTATTGATAACACTTTGTAAACAGAAGATAAAATAGAAGGCAGGGTCAGGTATACATATTATGTTAGTCTTCTTCCTGAAATTAAAAAAAATATATACCAGACTTCAATTTTTGTTTCTAGCAAATTATTAAAATAATCAATATTTAAAATAGGCATGTTTCGTAAGAATATATATATATATTAATTTCAGGGAGAAGACTAACATAATATTGATTAGTTTAATGATTGGGTAGAAACCAAAAATTTAAGTTTGAGATATATATACATACCAGACTTAAATTTTTGTTTTCTAGCAAATTATTAAAATAATCAATATTTAAAATAGGTATTTTTTAGAAGAATATATAGGTAGACAATTTATAATTATTATCAGCTAACATGTTTGGTACTAAAATATAATTGTACTAGACCAATTTTATAAACCAGTTTTCTTAGGAATCCTATGTCAGAAATTATGGATTTTTGGATTTAGAGCTTCATACATAAATACTTTAAATAGCCTATTGATTATATATTATACTTATATCTCAAGCATGCAGTACTGATGAATATAATATAAATATCACAAGGAATGTGAGGTACCGAGTTGTAAATCTTTTACTGAATGAATGAACGAAGCTGATACACATTTCTGTACATTCAAATAATTTAAGAAAATTAAATTTTGACTTAATTTACAATAGAATTTGGTCATCTTACCAATTTATACAGTATGGCTGTGTATACTGATAACTTTATTTAAAATAATTTTAAAATGATTTAAACATTTTTCAAGCGGAGAGTTTATTGTTTCTTTAGCATCATGTCTTACTGTTCATTTGGGTTATATGCTTTTGTACTAATTACACTAATGTGTTAGGGATTAGGTTGATTTAATTTAGAGGAAGTGCACCCATATTTGTGTGGAGGGAGAGGGGGAAAATATTTTTGGGAAAACTAACCTTAATGCACCAAACCGAGATCAAACCCTGATCTCTCAGTCTTTAGCACACTCGACTTTATTAAATAAATGGAGGCTAATTTATCAAGGGCTTATTGCTTTTGACAAGATTCATAAAGCATTCATCTTTTAAATGCTGCTTAACAACTTTTGAGAAACTGTGTTGGTATATAATCTCATGTGGGTCAAAGTTTAAATACAAAGGATAAGGGCACAGAATCCTAAGTTTAGTAATTTTGGTTTCTATATGCCTTTTGCACCTTTAAAATAACATTTTTTCTATGTCAAAAGCAGTTGCTATTATTCTGACAAGTCGGCGAGTTAAGACAGCAAATGGGACGCTTAACTCGCTCCAAATTTTACTGGGAAAGTTAATAAACTGTAGAAATTAGGTTTATATTATCTAAAAGAAAGTTACTTCCATAGATTCAAACAATTGTTAACACTTCATTACTTAACCTATGTTAATATTACTTAATAATTAATTGTTACTTAATGTTGATGTAAAACCTCAAGTCTGGCATTCTGATACTAATTAAAAATTAATGTACTTTAATCCTTGAAATTTTCATTCACAAAACTATAATTACTAACTTTTAAAATTATATGCTTTATATTACAATCCCATATTTTGTACAAAATGGGTTCCTAAAAACTTGTACAAAGGGTTAAACATGTATTTGCATGTTTTGAGGGAGGAGGGGATTCTCAAAAACATAAAAAAATGGTTGAAACTTGTAACTATCATACATTTCTTTAGTTTCCATCCTTGATATATTTCTACGATTATACATATCTTTAATGTTAACATTTTTATTTATAATTGAACACGCATTCAGCCAACTTTAGTCAGGCCATTGATTGATTGAGCCTAATGAATTCCATTATATATTTTATTGCATTAGACCTACATTTATTATAACTTTCTCATTCATTTTTATAAAATATTAAGAACAAAATTGAATAAACCATTCAAATAGCTGCACACACAGAGGGGGGATCAGGCCTGAAGAAGCCACTCGGTCTAATGCACCAAACTTCAAATTTGGTTTTTGTAAGATGAAACAAATAGCCGAAACTATTGTTAATGCATTTTAGTGGGGATAGTCCCTCATAGATATCATATTCTGAAAATTGAAAAATGACACCTGGACACGGGAATCGAACCCGGGACCTTAGGCTTAGTACGCCAATGCTCTTACCACTGAGCTATCCAGGATTCATCCCGTGCTATGGTCATTCTTCACTCCTAGTTTAAGGCAGAGTCTAAGATGGACGTGCGGAAGTCGTCAGCTTATAAACATGTGATTATCTAAGATCACAGCCATCAGACAACGCAGCCATTTTGTAAGATGGTNGGGGGGGGGGGGGGGGGGGGGTCACTTTATAATGTGTAAGAGTGCAAATGACACAACAGCCTAGGACTGCTTATATCAATGTTGTCTTTCTTTGTTCATGTATAATATTATATTAGGAATGGGCCCCTCAAACCCTCTAATCCTTAAGGATATTCAAAACTCGAGGATTTGAGAAAATTTCAAAATAAGGACTCAAATCCCCCCTTTCAAAAAATATTTTTTGTCATTTTTTTTAAATTGAGCTCTAATATTGTCTTGTGATTGTTAATAACCAATATAAATACACGACAAACATAGCAACCACGCCCCAGAACAGTAATTGAACTCTTAACTGATCTATTAGTTTTATTTATAATAAATGCAATGTAAAGAAACATTTAACATTTAGATAATATTTCTATTCTATATTATATATATATTTCTATTTCCTCTAATGCTCATAATTATTTCCAAGATTCAGGTTCTGAAAGTAAAATTAAGATCAAATTTGAGATTTGTATTCGTGAACTAGATGATTCAACCCAGCTCTACAATATGGTCTAACACGTAAATTACTAAAATCTTTTCAAAGGGTAATTAATGAATGTTTTAAAATAATTATATTTACTAACCTAAACTCAAATAATGAAGAAATAATGGTTTATTTGCATTTATATTGATAGAGAGGTTTTAATCAATTTAAATTACAAAATTAAAGCAGAACAATTTCTACATCACCAAATAAAAAGTTCTGATCTATGTATTAATAAAAATGCAGGCAAAACCCAATTTTAGTATCATATAAACTCTTCTGTAGGTAGAACAGACTCTATCTTCAGAGCAAGGAAAGAGTAAGGGGCATTCACTCACTCACTGTTCAACTTATTGATAATGTACTAGTTTTAGAAAGTGTAATTTTTCTTGCTTTATAGATAACATAAGATTATTAATTTTTAACTTTCTGATCTTCAAAACTCATAACAAACTCGTTGATTAAATATTAATTCTGTAAAAGCATTTAGTTAATTTATAATATTTCTAATTAAATTAATTATATCTTAGATAAAACAATTATTTTAAAATAATATTATTTTCAGAGCTATATTATTTAATCATAAATTAAGTTATTAATGAAAAGTGTATTCTTTTAAAATTCTAAATATATTTAATCAAATTAATGTAACTTTTTTCATTATTTTATATTATTGATGATACTTTTTTATTATTACAATAAAATATTTTTACTTATCTCTTTTATAGTATTACTAGTTACGATTAAAAGCTTAGTCACTAAATTTGGCAGTGCAATAAATAAATACTTATTTTTAGGGGGTCATTTAGGGATAATAATTTTTTTTTTTGCTTTAATGATACTTAAATATATTTCTCTATCATGTTTTTCAAACTAAAACTATGTTTTTGGATCAATTTTATTATATATACACCTATAGATTTTACTAAAACATGTGATTAGTAACTCAATTAAAATGTTTAGATATACTTCATTCACGGTAGGAGTTTACCTCTGAAAGGTCTTTTTTCCTACCAATATCCTACTATATAATAGATTTCTGGTAGGGAAAAAGGCCTTTCAGAGGTAAACTCCTACCGTGAACGAACGAAAGCAGTATTGACATGCACTAATTAACGGTTTATATGCTTTTAATTACTTTTTTTAAATACTCAAGAATGTGTTGTTTTATTCTTATGAGAAGTTTAACTTCAAAGTTAATGTTAACAGATTTTTTTCTTTATTATAAAATATATTTACCTTTAAATTAATATGGATATATTTAATGTTATTTACTATAAAATTAAATAAAATAAAAATGGTTCTTTATTAGAAATATTAATGCATCTACATAAAACGCACACAAAGAGACCTAATCAAATAATAGACAACATGCATTGATGCGTACTGCGCTGGTAGTGGCATAATCTTGAAACACAAAAATTAATATCATCACTTACAAACAAAGCATTGATTATTGATGTTTAAATTTGTTTCATTATGTAAATTTCTATGCAATGAGTCAAGTAAAACGGGATGGAAAGTAAGAAATTTGTTGTATTGAAGGATGTTGAAATCAACATAAAAACCTTAAAAAAAGACTCAATATTTTTAAGTTTTCCAGCAAGGTCATCGATTGAAGAGTAATGAAACAAATAGTTTCCAACAGTCAACAATAAGATTCAAGTTAATATTTTATTTATATTTTCACGAATCATGAATATTTCTCAAGGATGAGTAAATCCAAGAACTAGATAAACAATACTAGTCAATTTGATTTTCATAGTAGATCGAGTTAAACTCCCAACACATATATTTTGTAGTCCCTACAAGACAACAATGGTCATAAAAGTACTTGAAAATTGCATCTTGGTTCTTTGTATTTTGAAGAAAATAATGTTGGAATAGTTAATCTAAAGTTTGGTTTTTGCTGATTTTTAGATAATTGTCTAATATAGGGCAAAATTTATGTTATAAAGTGTTATACCTACATAGGACT
Source organism: Timema shepardi (assembly GCA_902151425.1). Taxonomy (NCBI): domain Eukaryota; kingdom Metazoa; phylum Arthropoda; class Insecta; order Phasmatodea; family Timematidae; genus Timema; species Timema shepardi. The sequence continues at coordinate 4,589 of CABFVX010008523.1, read as the reverse complement.
GCCTTATTGATTTGGAGGTTATATAAGTTGAGTTGAAATCAATTAAGTGACCACTTCAAGAAAAGTAGTCACTTAATTAAACCTGATCCCTCCTTAAATGATAAGCAAGAATCATAACCAGGATTAACTTTTTGAAAACGATATTTAATTAATTATTATTTTGTTTATATCTTACATGTTTCTGTATGTGTACTAACAGATCTAACAATATTGTTGCACTTATAAATTTTGCCACACGAGCGCATCATGCATTCTCAATAGAGCCACCAAAGCTATCACAGTGCCTAAAATACCTATTTAATAATAAAGTAACTAGCTTACATATACCTATTTTATATTATATAATGTCAGTGCAATTTTTTTTAAACCAAAGTAAAGTACCTACATAGAAGTGAAATTTATATTATTTTGGTTGTAAAATATAGATTGCTAATATGTAATAGAGAATTAATTTATGAATTAAAAATTGAATAGTTGTACAGAGTTCTTTCTTTTAAATGTGTTTGCTAATTCATTTACTTTAATTTTATGAAGGTATAGATTTTTCTTATCTATTAAATGTGACCTAAATAAATTGGTTTGTTCTTAAAATTACTAGATCAATAAATTATCAACTAATTACTAATGGTTTTCTATCATGCAACATTATTCAACACTGAATTGTTTACAATGGTATAAAATATGTTTAGATTATATATAATATAAAGTGTAATTTTTATATAGTTAAGTAGCACACTATAATAAAAAAAGATAATAGTTTTTTAAAAACTTATAAAATGTTGGCATCAATTTTTATCTATATTGAAGAATTTTTCATGATATTTGAATACTTTAGAATAGTTATTGGATTTTATATCTCAAATTTATATTTAATTACCAATAACAAATTTGTATTTTAAAACTTGGCCAGTTACAAAATGTAGTCTTATGTTGCATATATGTTTTGTAATAAACACTTGGTCCTAATGAGTGTTCATTAAAACTCTTAAGAGATGTAATTGTTACATCTAATGAGTGATTAAATTAAATGTCAATGGGTTGTAATTGATGCATTTACTGGGAAATTAATTCAAATGTATATTGCTTGTATTTGATACTTTTACTGATAAATTAATTCAAATGGAATTGATGTCTTTAATGCCAATTGTAAATTGACCATTAATATTATTCTTTTTATATGAGTTAGAACTACAATTATTATTTAAATATATATAAATTTTAATGATTGCGTAATATTTCTAAGATCACCAATTATTTTGTTTTATTTTACGCATAATTTGTGTCACCCCCTTTTCCTTCTTACTCATAATACTTTTAAATATATATTTAAAAAAAAATGAGCTTTCATTTAAACTAGCATCCATCAGACCTCCTTAATTGTAGCCTCATTGCTTCCCTTTGTCCAGAATTGACCACACGCCACTGCAGGCTGTATTGTTGGCCTTGTGTGTTGTTCTAAACAAATCAGGGTCGGTGGAATAATAACAGCTTTTGTGATATCCGAAATTTTCACATATCCTAGATGCGCCATTAAAATACTAACTCCCACTTATCCGCAGTAACTAAATTAAAAACTTCAGGAAAAACAAAATAGTTTTTCAACCGAGGGAGCAAAAAAGGTTACACATTGATTCAATTCTGGAACTAATGAAACGAATAATTGATGTCTGCTATTTTTTGGCTAAACAAGAGTTGCCATTCAGAGGTCACGGTGAACGGGAAGATTCCCTTAACCGGGTAAACTACATTGAACTAATGAAGTTAGTTACTTAATAAATATAGCAGTAAATTAGATTTTCATCTCCAGAGTAGGGGGGCGTTTGAAGGAACCTCCAACAAAATTCAAAACGAAATAATTGAATGTGTTGGGGATGTAATTTTGGGTAATATTAAGTCAGAAAAAAATGCATTGTTTATTTCTATCAGTAATGTAGGATGAAACTACAGACATTGCAAAAAACTCAACTTTTGACAGCCCTTATATATGTGAAAGATGGCAACATTTATGAAAGATTTGTTTTTTCAGATGTCAGCAGTGATTGAACTGCAATTGTTTTAAGTGAGCATGTTTTTCGAATCCTCTCTCGTTTCAATTTTAGACAAAAACTTGTATCACAAACGTATGACGGAGCAGTTACATTTTATAGGTTTCTAAATGGTGTACACACGCTTGTGAAAAAGAGGTGCACTCTACATCCACTGTTACGCTCACAAACTCAATCTAGTTCTTTCTCAGTCTGTGAATCAAATAACAGAATTCAAGATATTTTTTAAGACATTAAATGGTATTACAATTTTATTTTTACATTCATCGGAACGCATTAACGCTCTTAATCAATCTGAGGTAAAGAAGCGGTTTCTAGCAGTTGACAGTACAAGGTGGAATTAAAATTCCAGAATTGTTAACACAGTGAATGAAAATAAAACAGCTCATACAGTTTTTTGAGATCATTGCTGAAAATCCAGATAGTTGGGATACTGATGCTTACCTGACTGCTGAAGGTATGCATCATAAATGAGAGATTTCGATTTCGCCTTTCTACTGGAAGTTTTCAACCACATTTTTTTCTCTCACCGACACATTGTTCAAAATTCTTTAAGCCAAAACTTTCAATGTGAAATACTGTATCGATAAAGTAAGACAGACAATTTCTTACCTCAAAGATGTTAGAAATAACTTTTAAGAGACGTATAAAAAAAACTAGAAGATTATGAGAATGTGGAAGCTCCTAAGAGGAGACTTAAAGGAGAAGACTCATTGAATCACATAAATATGTGCGTCTTTATAATGAAATTATTGACACCATGGTTGGGCAATTGGAGCTGAGGTTTCAAGATCTTAATTAGCTGCTAGATTAAAAAAAAAATAGGAACTTAAAATCTCGATTTCCTGATAGCTTATTTTTGTCACTTAACTCAAGCGATGGTAGTCTTTTCAACTTTGGCCATTTTTGGAGTGAATTAGTGTCAGTTTACAGACTATCAGACAAGACTGTGACAAATTATGAAGATCCTACAAGGAACAGACTTAGCAGAGGAAGCTCAAGAAACTTATAAATGATGTTGTTCGGTATCAGCAATACCATCTCTTGTTTGAAACATGTTAATTATGTTGTTTGGTATCAGCAATACCATCTCTTGTTTGAAACATGTTAATTATGTTGTTCGATATCAACAATACCATCTCTTGTTTGAAACATGTTAATTATGTTGTTCGGTATCAACAATACCATCTCTTGTTTGAAACATGTTAATTATGTTGTTTGGTATCAGCAATACCATCTCTTGTTTGAAACATGTTAAAACGACTGTGCGCAGCACCCAGTCTAAGAATAGGCTCTCCATACTTTCCTTGTTGTCAGTTGAAAAAGGCTTGTGGTCGTAGTACTTACCTACCGTCTGGGTGCTGGGTCTAGAAGAGCTCAGCTCGTTTCCTGATGACCCCAGGAGCTGTCTGATGGTATGTCCTTATTATCCGCATATTCAGATAAAACTGCCCCTGCTCCATACTTTAATTATTTCATCACTGACAGAGTTTTCCCCATCACTTCCTCCATGTGCGCCCTGAAATTTCTGTTCTCATCAGGGGTCAATCCCAGATATCTGACCGTATGGCTTCTTCTTATAGATTTCCTACCTAACTTTATGTTCGGATACCTAGACAACTTACTTTTGAACGGCATTTCGGTCGTCATCGCCGGTGCCATTTTTAGCTTGACAATTTTACACCAGGTGTCAAGTTATTCAAGCACCTGGCTACTTTTTTCCGCCATTTTACTTTCTCGTACCCCTCGGGGGTTTTAATGGATGTTGACGTTTCAAAACGCAATGAGCACAAAAAGTATTTTTTTGCAATTCTGTCTCTCTGTTGCTGGAGCTAGAGCTCAAACTTTTACCAATTTGGCTAAAACTTGGTATTCAAGGTTTTCACAAGGCTCCACCAAGATATTTTTGAAACTAACCCAAATAATAGTAATAATAATAAAACTTAGCAGCGCATCTTACTACCCGTTCGGGTTATACGTTTAAATATTAATTATGCTAATGGGCTAGGAATTGGGAAGTTTGAATTTGGAGGAAGTGAACTCACATTTTCGTGGAGGGAGAGTGGAAAACCATTTAGGAAAAACAACCCCGGTCCACCTAACTGAGATTTAATCCTTGATTTTCCCGTACTCGGTAGTCTAGCTCAACATGACTTTGAGGGTAATTTACGCGTAGATAACCAATTTTATTCATATCCACGCAATTATTTGAGATAAAAAAAATAGGTTTTCATTGCAAAGTTGTAGTATTATAGTTTATAAAATATAAACCACTTTTAAATTGAAATATACTTTTATTAAACGACTAGTTTTTGAGATATTGGCATATATATTTATTTTAAATTTGAGTTTTGGGATATGTATTGTTATGTTCGTTTATGAACAGAGAAGTGTACTACTTTCTCATTATGCTTTTGTAACATAGTATGGTATTTCATTATGCTCTGTGGTGTAGTTTTTCTGCAATAATGTCTTTTGTTTCATATATCTTACGAATTTTGAGAAAATAAATCAAATTTTAGGCAAAGGTGCGATTAAAGATGG
>CABFVX010008522.1:0-23627 GCA_902151425.1 Timema shepardi | reverse complement strand
CCCCACCCTCCCTACTCAATTAAGGGCCCTTTGTTCACCAATTAAGATTTCTTTTGTGTAATGGTATCCGCGTTTCCGTCTTACTTGCATGCCTCTTATTGAAACAATACATCAATCAAAAATTTCATGTAACCTCATCCTTAAGTTTTTTGTATATACTTTCAAAAGTTAAGATTTCTTATGACCTATTTATGTATGAAGAGTCGACAAATATTATACGGCGTAGTTTTGTTGTTTGAGATAATTGTAACTTTGAGAAAAGTGATTACAAAGCTCTAGAGGAAATTAAATGTGACCGTTTATTTTTGATAAGACTATAGTTTTGTAAATGCTACTTTTGTGATGAAGTAGCAGGATGAGCACTAAGCTATTCCTACTCTCTACTCACCCAACTGGTGTGGTAAGTCATACATCTTCTATGATGACATCCTTGAAATATTTAGTGCACCAAGGCTCGTACAATATTTTTTTTTCTGCCAGTTCAAAACAACGTTACTTCTCCACTGAACAAATTTATGTGCTCACCCACGAGCTAACGGTGGTTGAAAATATCTTCATAACGTGAATAAACACATTTTGTTTGAGTTTATTCAGCTGTTATTTCTACTTGGCATATTGGGATTGAATAATTAGATAAGTCGAATGGAAATAAGTAGTTTATGGTTTAATCCCTGCGATACCTTTGCCAGCACCATTAACCAGTAGTTGTATTATTATTATTATTATTATTATTATTATTATTAGTACCACGTCTTACTACCCGTTCGGGTTATACAAACTTACGCTAATGTGTAGTGGTAGGGTGGTTGTGAGATGAAATGGAGGACCTACAGCTTAACGTGGAATCCGAACCGCGGTGGAGGCCTGGCATTCCCCACATTCCCAAGATGTCTTGTCAGAGGTGAAGGAAGGGTTTGGTAATTATATAAATCTTTGCCGGGACCGAGGATTGAACCCCGTCCGCCAGCATAGAAGTCTGACACCTTACCCCTAGACCGCCAGGTCACCTCAGTAATGGTAGAAGTTGACAACAGTTTTTGATGAGTCTGGTTTGATTCCAACTGAAAACTTAATATATGAATAGCTTAGAACCATATTTTTTTAAACTAAATATCTCTGAGTGGTCGATACTTTGACCAATTACCAGAATCAGTCATAACACTACAGTTAGTGAAAGATGGCTGTTGCTACGAGATGAACCGGGTTGGCTCAGTGGCAGGACATTGGCGCGCACATACAAATTTCCTGAGTTGGATCAATGTGTTTGGGTTGTCATTTTTCACGTAATTTATTTAAATACACTAGTTGCTATGAGATACAGAGGAGTAGTTAATGATCATTGGCTGTTAAAAAAGGTAACGCGACATTCATAGCTTATGGACTCGATTAATTTCTTTTGACAGGGTTACAAAAACCATTTATGCCAACACCAAAATAAATACAAAGGGAAAAAAACTAAAAAGAAAGACTAGAATCTGTTGTGTGAATGAATAAGAAATCATTCATATCCCATATCTAAAACATTTAATAATTTTATTGCCTACTCCTTCGCAGAAGATAAAAATCTAAAAGAGGCCCTAAAGACTCAGTAAAAATGTATTAAAGATATCATATATATATATATATATATATATATATATATATATATAAAAATCATTGTATTTTTCAAAAAATTATTACTGATTTTTTGGTAGGAATTCGTTCATACCAACCAACCCGTCATCGCACACATTTACCAACAATTACCTTGCTGAAGACTTTAAAGTATCTTTCTATTAATAATACCATATACATAAAAGCTTAACATTCTACAGTTGTGATATAACAATTAATATCTTCTGTTTGAAAATAGGGAGGTCTCACTGATCTTTCTGGAATACTTGCATTATCCATGGTAATATGGCTACATTTGATCTGAAAATGTTTCAATGTTATTAAAGTAAGTTTACGTATTTAAGACAGGTTTACAATTTCTACCCAGTAAAATAAATCAATGTTGGGATATTTTGTTTTTTGTGAGTGAGAAAATAAATATCAATAAGTGTCCTCTCTATTTTAACATTTTTTGACACGTATAGCTCTGAGAATAATATTGAAATAGCATCTTAGAGCAGCTAGTTTTGTTTTTACACCATTCTATATTTTGTTTAGAAAATTTTGAAAGCAGAAAATTTGTGATGAGTTGTTTATACTTACACAGAATATCTGAAAATTCTAATATCATAGGAATTAAGAAGCCTTATTTTAGTTTTTTGTTGTTGAGGAACGAATTAAGATAATATTTATCTGTGATTGGATGGATTGCCTCAGAGATAATGGTTTGGATAGATGATAATACGACAGTTAGATAAACTTAATTTATGGGAATACTTAAAAAAATCACTTTGCAAAAATCTAAAAATGGAATCATATACAGCAGTGAATTAATTACTAAAGCGTGCAGCTGTTAGTTTAAATATGATTCGTTGGATACAATAAAACACGGTATTGTAAATACATCTCTCACTCGCTTAGTTTGTATTAGGACACTATAACTCCTGAAATAGTATCAGGCAGAATAAATAATAATTTTACCATTATAATTTATTTTCCTCGGTAGACAGTGTTTCGGGGAGGACAATCCTCTTCTCAGGACCTCGGGATTACATAAGTGAACACAAGATTAGCATATACTTGAAAACACTAAACATACTCTAAAATTCCGGTTAAGCGGAAATGTACACTTATGAAAAATATGGCAAGTTACAAAAAAATAAAAAATAAACAAACAACACTCCTCGCACCACATATACTATGGTATGTCATGTTTGTTAGTTGGGTTCCCTAATTAAGATGTGTTGGACTAATTTACAATAGTAACATTAATATCTACTAAGATTGAAGATTGTCGTATATACATATTGTAACGATTGGAGAAACAGTTTGTTCTTTTCCAAAGTAATAATATAATCCAAATGGAAATTTATTAATCTATATTTTTACGACAGTTTAGAAAAATTGCTCACTCCTTGAAATTCCAATTATTTATACATATTTAAATTTTGGGGGTATACTTAGGTGAACTGTTTGTAATATTGTTGACACCTTGAGAATATTAAGTTAGATGTTATCTCACCCAAAATGTTTATATTTGTGTCCAGTGGCCATTGAATGTGAGGTTGAATGAAAAACCCTTCTATTATATTTTACTTGATGCGACGATTCTGAAATAATGTTTACATTTTAAACACCAATTGTACCTCACTTTTGCACTGTCAAAATTAAAAGTTATTAATATTTTTCAAAAATACATTGGTGAGAGATTTGTCTTTTATAAAATGAAACCATGGCGTTAGCTCTAAAATTATTTTACAATATTCCTCAATTCCAAAGATATCAAAGTTTAAAATCTCTTTGGACGTTACGTTCTTTTTAGGCAAACTCATCCGAGCAGATGTTTTACCTATAAATAAATAACCAATTTATAATTTTATTTAATATTAGGAAAGAATAACATAAAAATAAAAATAGTTCATCTTATTAAAACAGTAGTGTTGGTATAAATTCAGTTTCATTTCAAATCACTGCTTGTGTGATGACGTCATTCTCACAGCTGAGCTCTCGTAAATATGGCTAATTGCTATGTTAAGGTCGATTCCAACGCCAATCTATGCTCTAGGACTACGTCACGGACGCTGTGAATGAACTATGTGCTTACTGGCTTAAGATGTGTTTAGACTGTGATTGACTTCTATCGACGTTTGGAGTTTGCGCTAAATATCAGGTAAATAATTTAAATCTGTCTATAACAAATATTGTAGGAGAAGAATTATAATGTGTGCGTGTTGACGTAATTTTGGAATGGTTGACTCTGTATTTCCATATTTATCTCCTACATCACAAAAATAAATCTTTTAAAATGCAGAATAAAAAAAACCCGCTGGAATATAACAATACAAGTTTCGATATAACCTTATAATAGTTTGTTTATAAACGTATCCGGAAGTTGGCGGCGGCCATGTTGAGCACATTTGGTTAAAGAGTGATTTCGTTATGATTACAGACTTCTAGCACACTCTGTAAAGAGTCAGAGCATATTTTACATTGTTCAGCGACCGAAAATGCGATTTATTTAGGTGCCATGTATACATTCCAGATATTCTCAAATTAAGACCATGGATAACTTAGAAAATTGACACAAACAGTTTGTGGAAACGATTTTTTTTGTCAGGGCTTATTACTAGCTGTTTGGGTCTACTAATTAAGCTAATGTTGTAAGAATGAGGAAGGTTAAATTTAGAGTAAATGTTCTGGAATTTGTTTGGAAGGTGGGTGGAAAACCATCTAAGTAAAACTCACTCAGTACACCCGACTGGGATTCAATCCCCAATCACCCATTATCATTGTCAGTCAAGTCTATTGTGAAAGTAATACCTTAGACCATTCGACCACCGAGCTAGTTATGAAAACTACTACTTTCAATTTGGTTAAATATGATAATCTAAAATAATAGTGTTACTTTAACCTCATTTAGGTACCTTTTTAAATTAATAAATAAGATTTGAAAATTCAGAGCTTCTACTATGAACTAGATAAAATAGCAGACTATTATTTACAACCAAATCAAAATTTTCTTTTTCCACTGTTCTATTATTTTGATTCAGACAATATACACACCAAAACATATTCGGTGGGGTTTGTTTGTAGGATATATATGTAACTTCTTCATGTATTTTGCGGTGTCATTCTTACGGCCGGTTAATAGCCAATCCATTCACAAGAAGCGATAGCGTGGACAACAGTGAGTTGAATTTGAACAACTTGAGTATGCTTTTAAACATCTTTCAGTAAAATTGGCTGACTGACTGGTGAGTTAGATAATAAAGAGACGCCACCATGCGTGATGTCTCCATGCTCAATATTAGCCCACCAGAACATCTCTTTAGAACTACATGCTGCCTATGTCAGATGGCTGAGAGACAAATAATACATTTTTGTGAACCATTTAGCATGATTAACCACACTACATAGTTGAAACACGCCCTCTTTTGTTCTAGTGTAAAAGACTCAACGAATAAAGAAAAATGTCTAGAAGAGCCCTAAATATATTTGTAAACTTTTTGAAGATTTAATTTATTTTTTCCTTGAAATAAACGAAAGTGAAACTAGCGAGTACATTCAAGGAAAATAAGATTTTGTTAATGTTTTTACAACGATTCAATTTATTTCTTGGGGTTATCTTCTTGACTCAAACTCATGAAAACAATTACAGCTAATTCCGGTTTTATTGTCATGAACTAAGTTTGAATTTATTGTGAATATATTCAGCTGTTTGCACAGCAGTGATTACATTACTTTGTTGACTTAATTTCTACTTTATTCTTGTTATATGAGCTAAGGGTAACAAACGTTCAGCCAAGACATTCTAGCAAATGTAATTACCAAAACAAAGCTATTATATATCTACCAGTTTCAAATTCTCTGCTGCGGATTAACTTGTTTTAACTTGACTTCTATTTTAAATTAGTTATCAAAGGTGTTATTGATTTAAAATGACATTAAATTGTTATCTATTACGTTTAACTGTTTAAATCAATGTTAGCATATTCCAAAAATATTATGAGAAATTAATTAATTTCATTGAATTATAGAAATAATCGAATTATATACTTGAGTTCTCGAATAAAACTTCTATAATGGTATTTTTCAAATGCATTTTATAAACACACATGACAGTCCGTGCTGCTAAACACATTACATGCCATATTAGTTAGAGGGGCTATTTTTAGCTACGCTGGCTATAAAATTTTAAATTTAATCTAAGATTGTTGAAGAAAAGCGAGATTTGTTGAAAATGTTGACTGGCGAGTATGAGAAATTGTCGTCATTGGTTCTTTTATAAATATGTTTTTTCAGAGCATTTGAAATTGATACGGAATATGTTAATTGTTTTAGATCATAGTGTAGACTCACAACATGGCTGCTGTTGGCCAGGAATAAAGGTGGCACACACAGAGATAGGGGTATCTATTTGATTTCCTTAATACTACCTTAGTCTTTTAATTGAATATAATATTATTAATAGTACTAATAATTATGTGTCTGTGCTACATGTATCTGTAACTCAGTTTACGAATAGATTAGCTGGTACTAATTTACCGTTGCCCTTGGGACTACAGAATGTACTAATCGTACATCCTTTCCGTGGAGGCTCTTTCCATGTCCCAATGAACTCAAGGGATGATGGTACTGAATAATTTAAGGGGTGGAGAAAATTAAAATCTTAAACCTATAATAAGCCTAACTAATCAAACCGTGGCGATCATGGGAATTATACCCCAATGGAGAAAAATCCCCCCTGGTACCAGCCGGGAATAGATCCCGGGACCTCTAAGTCAGCAATCAGGGAGTTTTACCACCATACCACAAGGCTAGATTATATGACGTATATTAAAGGGGATATTAATGAACTAAGAGCAAATAAATGAAGTTAAAGGAACTAAATAGAAACTAGGAAAGGAGATTAAAGATCACTTTGTGTACAAACTAATTCCAGCCTATTCAACCAGCACTAGAACCCTATACTGGATCTCAAACACGCTTAACTCTATAAAGTTCGATTTAGATAGGAATAAAGCTTTTTGACAGATATAAATATATTTAATCCATTTCAATATATAGTTTACGTGAATTTAAGTAATTTGGAGCTGTCGCTTTTGATGGATAATAGATAATATATAGCTATATGGACTCATACGGATTATTTACTTACTCTATGGCATTAGGAACTTGAAAGTTCATTGCTGCACTTACAAAAGTATGTAACCTATTTTCTATATTGAGCTAGCTATATCCAGTCCACCTTATTACATCTTATTCCTATCTTGATCTCGTTCTATCCAATCCACCTCATTACATCTTATCCCTATCTTGATCTCGTTCTATCCAATCCACCTCATTACACCCTATCCCTATCTTGAGCTCGTTCTATCCAATCCACCTCATTACACCCTATCCCTATCTTGAGCTCGTTCTATCCAATTCACCTCATTACACCCTATCCCTATATTGAGCTAGTTAGTTATATCCAGTCCACCTCACTATACCTTATCCTTATCTTGAACTAATTGTATCCAGTCCACCTCATTACACCCTATCCCTATATTGAGCTAGTTAGTTATATCCAGTCCACCTCACTATACCCTATCCTTATCTTGAACTAATTGTATCCAGTCCACCTCATTACACCATATCCCTATATTGAGCTAGTTAGTTATATCCAGTCCACCTCACTATACCCTATCCTTACCTTGAACTAATTGTATCCAGTCCACCTCATTACACCCTATCCCTATCTTGAGATAGTTCTATCCAGTCTTCCTCCTTTTATCCTATCTCTTACAGGGACATTATAATGTAATCCTCCCATTTGCATCTAGGTCTTCCCAATAGTCTATTATCATTGGATTAGCCAGTTAGTACCCAGAAGATGGTTTAGATTCTTCCATTTGTACTGCATATTCTGTCTACCGTAATATAAGGGATGCAACTATCCTAACAATGTCTTTTGATGAGTACAGGGTATGAAATTCATCATTATGTAACCTCCTACACTTCCCAGAAGCCTCATCTCTTTAGGGACCAAATATCTTCCTAAGCACCTTGTTTTCGAACATTTTAAGTTGGTTTTCGTCATGTAAGTTAAGATGCCACGTTTTATCCCATTGGGATCGACAGGTAAAATTATTGTTTTTTATATTCTGAGTTTTACATTCCTGGACAGCAGGCGAGATGTCAACAACTCACTGAAAATGCATTTCCCGGCTGTTTTCTTTTCTTAACTTACAGTATAATATATTTATTGCTTATTAAATTTGTTCCTAAATATTTCAATTCATTAACCCTGTCAAATGATATGTTGCTAGAAGTAATATCTAAATGATCTTCCCTAATCTGTGTTCTTAGTGTGATCATGAAAGTAATCGTTTCAGCACTCATACGAATAATAAAGTAAAATTTTATAAATGTTGACTGCAAAATTTTGTATTTTTTAAAGGTCTTTTATATCTGAATCGTACTATAAATTAAATCTATGTGTACCCTAGTTTTGGTTGAAAAAACAGTAGAGAAAATTCAAACATGTTTCTTTGTAACCAACATTAATGCCATTTTACTTTGTTATTTGTGTTATTTTATAGATATCGATAATATCTATAAAAAATTAAGGCTGCAGATAACATGCCTTATTATATGAATATATTAAAATTATTTTGGTAACTTTAGTAACTAACATCTACTGTTCATCCTACCAAGATCAGCTTATAGTTACATTCGCTTTCTCTTTGTCATTTTGCTTCCAGCCCATCGAGAAAGGCGACGACTAGTTCCAATGCTTGTGAGACACATTCAGGCTGTAATGAAAACTTTGAAATTGTGCCGGGGGAGGTGGGGGGGATTTTCAGCCTAGTTAACCGGTCAAAGTTTTCATTAAAGCCTTAAAATGTCTAAGAGAAAAGTGGAACGGGACTTTTCAACTACACAGATAATATCTGATCACTATAAGCTTCATTTAATTCCCCTTTAATCCATATTTATTTAATTATTATCAATTGTTTTGATATACAACTCTTTAACCAAATAAAATCAATCATTTCATATTATAAGTATACCGCTAACAGCTTTCAACTATAATTTTATATGTTGATGTGACTTTTTTTCGTACAATTATTTTAATGTGTAATATCATTTTAACTTTTTTAGCTTCAATATTATTTAAATATAACCAATTAAATCTCTTGAACTGAATTAACAAGAAGCAAGCCAATTTACTTATTTTAGATTAATCTTCCCCGAAAACCTTTCAAAATATTGTTTTAATTCCGTAATTTTAGTTTTTAAATTTTTAAGCTTATTGCAGTTCAATTTAGATTGACAGTATAATTAATATTTTTAATCACTAATTATCCTATTTACAATATTATAAACACTCATTTTACTCTGTAATATCAAGAGAAAGTATTGTGATCATGTCAAAAATTGATCTCGAGACTATGACGTATCTTTACATTTTATGTTAATACGAGCCCAAAATTGTGGATTTTACAATGTTGTCTGTGTGTGTCTGTCTTTGTGTCTGTCCCTGGTCCCGGATCCGAAATAGCCTTAACGATTTGGTTCCAAATGGGTTTCATGGGAATGATTGACATGACAATTGACACTGTATACTTTTTTTGGGATAAAACTTATTTATCTGTATTTTACTGATGACTGATTTCTCAAAAACTGGAAATATTTCAAAAATGGCTTTAAAGATTAAGTTCCAAAATGGTATCATGAGAATGATTGACGTGACAATTGACACTGTATACTTGTTTTGGGGATAATAAATAATTTATCTGTCTTTCACTGATGACTGATTTCTCAAAAACTAGAAATATTTCAAAAATGGCTATACCAATTTAGATCCAAATGGTTATTTTGGGAGTGTTTGACATTACAAATAACCCTGTATAATTAATTTTGTGTAAACAATCGATAAAGAGCTGTTTACTGATGGGTAATTTTTGAAAATTCGAAATATTTTTAAAATAGCTCAACAATTTAGCTTAAAATACATATCTGGGGATTGTTTGATATGAACATGGCGAATAAAGCTGTATAACTCTTTTTGGGAGGAAATTTATGCTATAAATAGTTTACTGATGCCTTTAAAAAATTAGCTTATATTAAAAAATGACTCTTGCAATTAGGTTTAAAATGCGTGCATGTTAAGTTATTTTCACAATAAATAAAGATATTATAGATGTGTTTTCTAAAAAAAAAAATCCTACCATAGTAGTTAGCAAATGACTGATTTTTGTAAATTTGAATTTATTTGAAAATAGCACATTTTCAACATTTTATTTGTGGGCAAATAATGGTTTAAACATATTTTGACTATGTACAGATAAAGCCAATTAATTTAATAAAGCAAATTTAAACATGACACACTTAACATTTGATCTAATAAAACTTTAGCATCCATAATCTGGTTTTGTACTATAGGTCAAACCTATACACAAATAGATTGTTTAAGTCAACACTTGAGATCTAACCTGTGTCATATAGATCTTAGTAGGTCTTTTTTACCTCTGAGCCAAGGTAACGGGTTAAATCAATACAATACAGTACAATGTCAACAAATCTCGATATTTATAGTTAATTTAAAAAACAGCCATTAATTTTTACTTTGCTTAGTAATCAACACATTCAGACATTGGCAAGGCCATAGCAAGCCAATATATTGTTGATGTTCACATCCCCCAATTTCTGAAGGCTAGGAAAATTTCTAGATATTAAAAACCTCTAGAAGCTCTCTGAAGTGTTTTTTTATGGTAACATAGCCCACTAACTGCTGAAGGCTAGGACAAATTATAATTACTAAACACCTCTAGAAGATATCTGAAGTGTTCCTTTAGGTAGAAATAACCCTTTAACTGCCGAAGGTTGGGAATTAAAAAAATATATTAAACAACCCTAGAAGATATCTTAAGTGTTTTTATGGCCACTTAACCCTGTAACCACCGAAGGTTAGGAAAAATTCTAAATATTAGACACCTCTAGAAGCTAGATGAAGTGTTTTTTTATGGCAACATAACATCATAACGGATGAAAGTTGGAAAACATTATAAATATTAAACACCTCTAGAAGCTAACTGAAGTGTTTTTAATGGCAACATAACACCATAACGGATAAAGGTTGGAAAAAATTATAAATATTAAACACCTCTAGAAGCTATCTGAAGTTTTTTTATGACAGCATAATACTATAACTGCCGAAGGTTAGAAACAATTGTAAATACTAAAAACCTCTAGAAGCGCTTTGAAATGCTTTTTATGATAAAACAGCACCCTGATTTGTACTTGTATCTTAATTTTGATATGGTTTGAACCACAAATAAAGCCATATATATTTTTTTGTTCATAAAATTTTCGGGTGTAAGGGGGGGGTGGTTGAACCCTCCAGAAGAACGGCTTTGGATATAGGTCCAGTTTCATAGTCATTCTTAGTACGCCCCAAATGCGGTTCGATACTAAAAAAGACGACACCTCCTAGACTCGAATGGAATTGGTAAGTTTCAAATGCGAAACTGGCTCATTCCATCCTAGTTTAAGTGGACGTAATCTTATATTTAGTATCAAGACGCACTTGAGGCGTGTTAAGTTTGACTATGAAACTGACCCATGATCTAATGAATGATTAGGATAGTCAGGAGAGAAAAAAAATCGCTAGTATTCACTTTGAGAAGATGTGGAAAATGCATCGATAACTTCAATGTGAATCATCACCCTTAGTATCTGAATTGGATTTAGAGCCAAGGGAAATACTGTCTTTTCTGGTCAAATTTAGGCGTATGAATACCCAATTCAAGACGTCAAGAACCGGAGGTGCATTAAAGGGTGCAACGACCGTAAACCCTGGTATAATATAATACCCCTAAACCAATCCCCGCACTAAAATTACACATGTAGCAGTTGAATGAACGAGCTTACCATTGAGCACGTGCACGATGACAGTCTTGAGATTGGCATTTGATGGGTTGCAGGTGTACTTGCCGGAGTCTGGGGTGTTTGCCCTCTGAATGAGCAAGTAGCTCGTGGTGACGTCACCCTTCTCCGTGATGACACTCACTCCCCCGCGCGGTGAGTCGTAGTTGATCTCCTGATAAAAAACAATTATATTAGCAACAATGGTCTTATCATTAGCAGATACATTTAATGTTCGTATTCTAAACACACACTAGATATCATCGCATGAAGTACAAGCTAACTTTACCTAATATAGTACGTCTAGTATGAGACCCAGTCCTAAACGTAGATATTTGAAAATTATAAGACAAGATTAAACCGTACATAATAATAGTAAATATCATCAGAAATTCCCAGAACTGATTCGGGGGCTCCTAGATTTGTGGTTGACCTTTCTAGCCACTTAATCATGGGGATGGTTGAGAGGGGATGGAAACCAAAGGAATGTCACAGTTTTACACTTTAATTTACATCCTAGGGATTCGGTATTGTTTCTGTTTTATAGTTGAGTTATTTTGAAAGTCGCGTGATTATATACTCAGTTGGTTCAGCAAGTGAACGTTAAATACTCCCAATTAGAAATTATTACAACACAAATACTCATGCATATGTGCTGGACAGACAGGGTTTGGAACTGAGTGTTTTTAAAGGATACATTTTATATCATTATTATTCTACTGCGTTTAACAGAATTCATGAGAATTTTGTTCTTTGACTTTTCAAGATTTATACGGAGAAAAATGTCCATTCGATTCTCGACACACCAGTAGCTTACTGTGCAGACTTTATCTACGCTCGTTGTGTCCAACTGGCCATGGAGCAAGTGGAGATGCACACTCCCTTTATCTACGCTCGTTGTATCCAACTGGCCATGGAGGAAGTGAAGATGCACACTCCCTTTATCTACGCTCGTTGTGTCCAACTGGCCATGGAGGAAGTGGAGATGAACACTCCCTTTATCTACGCTCGTTGTGTCCAACTGGCCATGGAGGAAGTGGACATGCACACCCCCTTTATCTACGCTCGTTGTGGCCAACTGGCCATGGAGGAAGTGGATATGCACACTCCCTTTATCTACGCTCGTTGTGTCCAACTGGCCATGGAGGAAGTGGATATGCACACTCCCTTTATCTACGCTCGTTGTGGCCAACTGGCCATGGAGGAAGTGGAGATTGCACACTCCCTTTATCTACGCTCGTTGTGTCCAACTGGCCATGGAGGAAGTGGAGATGCACACTCCCTTTATCTACGCTCGTTGTATCCAACTGGCCATGTAGGAAGTAGACATGAATACTCCCTTTATCTTTAAAGATAGAAGGCTTTACTTAACTAACTGAACTATGCCCTATTTTATAAAATTAAAAACACATTTTGACTTTTTGTAAAGGAAAGTGTGAATTTGATCATTGAAATCAAGATAAAGTAACTCTTTGCACTGTAAATAAATTAGAAGACTGGCTGCAATACCATCTCATATCAAGTTAAAGGATTGTAATCGTGAAACTTTTCGACCGGGAGATTATGATGAATATTTTTTTATGATAGAACAAACAAAAAAATATGGATTTTACATAAGTCTGCCTGTCCTCATGTCTGTTTGTTTGTCCTGGTCACAGATCCTAAAGTGTTTAATTGATTTAGTTCAAACTTCATATTTAGATGCTATAGGGAAATACCTCAGGATACAGTTTTTATTTTGACCCTATCCCTAAAATTAAGGGTACTTTACTGATTAGAAATATTATTTGATTAATTTTTTTGAAAAATAGTTCAAATGATTTTGTTTTAAATTGGTGTATGGTCAATGTTTTACCTAACAAATAACAATGTATCTTTGTATTTTTGTTAATAATGAGGGATTTTCAAAAATTCGAGATATTTTGAAAAACTCTCCAATGACTCTTTAAAATTGTATATCTGGAATATCCATGACATGGCAAATAAAACTGATATTGCGGAATTTTTTTTAAAAAGGTAGTCTACTGATGGCTAATTATTTTAATTTTAATACTATACAAAATTGCTTCCGAGATTTGGTTCAAAATAGGTATCTGTTTTGTTTCTTATATTATAAACAATTATATATATATATGTTTTTATTAAAACAAAATATTTAATAGCTACTGATAGTTGATTTTTTAAAAAATAGAAATTTTTCGAAAGTAGCTTCCAAGATTTTTTTCAAAATTGATATTTGGATACAATTTTACATTACAATAAATAATGGCTGTTGGCGATTTCAAAATAAATTAATTTAGTTGTAGTTTACTTGTAAATGTTTTTAGAAAATTTTAACTATTTTGATAATGGGTTTTAAAAGTGATTTGTGAATGGGAATCAGGGAATATTTTGTTACGATTAATAATAATAAATTTTTATTTTTACAAATTAAATCATTTGAGGGAAGTCTACATATATCGTTTGAAAATGTTCCTCTTGGCATTTATATGTTGCATGAGAAAGTTTTTAAGGTTGTGTCGTAGCACTTATTTATTATTTATTCTACCCTCTTAGCTCAAATGTTAAAATATATCTTTTAAATTATACCTTATCAACTTTTATCTATAAAATATGCGATTTAGGTTATTCATTGCCAGTACCGACTCTATAGTATATTATTTGGGATATAAATTGACAGATCTTGCTAAATAACGCAATATGGAATTCATTTGTGTATTAATAAATACGTGGAGTTTTGGTTTTTCAAATAATTTACATGCTTCATAATTTAAAAAATATATGTTAGTCATAGCTAGCGAGATATATTTACTAATAATTTCCTTCCTAAGCAATGGCGAGTTTACTTTCATTCATATAATGGAGCGGCACTTAAGAGTGAGATTTCTGGGAGAAAAATACAGTCCCGTCATGCCTCCAGCGTTTACCCTAGCGACATGGAAATGACATTCTTTATTGATCATACATTTGATTCACAATATCACCCTTCCCAGTGCTCACTCTCAACACTTTTAAGATGCGCCCAGGTGCAGAAAATCTCGGAGCTATGGGACATCGTTTTTTCTTCTCTTCGGCTAGAACCGACATGTCACGCAGGGCTCTCACTATCCACTGTCCGTCGCCTTAGGGAGGGGGAAGCGGGGGTTGTGGAAGATTTGTTGTGACCTCAGATTGCCTATTTATCAAGTTCTCGAATCCCTTTAATTTCACATCTTCTGACTCAGAATAGATGTTACTCTTCGAAAAGAACTGCCATGATCCTTCTCTCCCTCACGCCCGAGATTTTTAATCGAATTTTTTTTTCTTACCAATCAGCTAGCACTCTTGATTTATTAACGTCAAGGGGATTTTTTTTTCTAATGGATTTTGAACCGTTTATATCTTACCATCTTTAACAATACATCTCCAAACAGCCTCAATGACGACGACTTTTCACGTTTCTGTGGATTACATTATGTGATACTGTCAATGCATGTATCTCTTTGAAATCAATTAGAAAGCAATTGAAGTTTTTTTTATCATGCCTTAGTAGTCACTCCTTGAATAGTGTAATAAATGTTACGTTGATAGTATACATCCATGGTCGTCACATATTGTGTGTTTTATCACAGTTCATAAAATTATTTTACTGTATGCCATTAATGTTTTCAAAAATAATTACTGTTTTTGTTACCAAAAGGCATTCAATTCAATAAATCAAATTTTATGATTTGTAAATGTCTATCTAACCCGTTGGTGAAAGATTTAGAATCAAACTAAGTTTCCCTTACACGAGCACGAGGAGATAATGGTTTGAATTCATTGTCAGACTTAGCACGCCTCAAGTGAGGCTCTAACCAAATACAGGACAACACCTGCCTAGACCAGGATGGAATGGGTCAGTTTTATATGTCAAACTGGACAATTCCATTTTACTTTAGGTAGGGGTAATCTTGTATCTAGTTTAGCGTCGCACTTGAGGCGTTTAAGTTCGACTATGAAACTGGCGCTATGTCTAAAATTCATCTGATTTTAAAATCTTCTTTCATAGCGCAATTTCCTGAAAATCTTCCAGTGCAAGTTCATAACACTATGCGATTCTCTTCATTTAACCTTACAGTAGAAATTTATCTCAGGATAGAAATTTAAATGCTCTTTCATAGTTTCCTAAATAAAAGGGCTGCTTAGGATATTGCTCTTCATTTAGTGTCTAACGAGGATATTCCCCAACAGTACAGCCATTTTGAGCAGACAACATGTTAAGATGAGGCACAGCGTGTTCTGACATCAATTTCCGGCATGGCATGGATAGGGAGGCGTGGCTGGATCGATACTCAGACAAAGTAGACTAGCTTTAGGTTTGAGGTAATATGTTCAAGACATTTTGGAGATCCACCAAGAGTGACCCAATAATAATATTATTACCAAATATAAAGCATATCTATAAGCACTAACAAGGTTATTTCAATGCTGTAGATTTGTTATATCGTTCCCAGCTAATACAATTTAAAGTTTTTTTCCCCCAAACGACTTTCATGGATCGCAGTTTTATCTCTTGTCTACTGGGTATGTCATGTATCAGTGTATCATGATGGTCTCACTAGTGACCATGATAACAACAGATTTTTATTTAATTGCAAATGGCTATCTATATAAGCCATATTATATTTATTGATGAAAATTAATTAATATGCTCTGGAATATTTTATTTGTAAATGGATAAACATGTTTATATGTCATGTCATGTTTATGTCTCTCTCTCTCTCTCTCTCTCTCTCTCTCTCTCTATATATATATATATATATATATATATATATATAAATGAAGATGCTCGGAAACTCATAGCCTAAACTGAACATATAGTTTGTTTGAACCAGAAATGTTACAAAATCCCTATACGCTTATATCCGGAAAACTATGCAATACCATTAAATTGTGGTCAAAGTTTCAGCGTAGATTGCCGGTAGAGAAAAACTGTCAAGCATGCGTGTACAACAAGTTTCATAGGAGTTAGAGGCACGACACTCCACATGTAATGATGGCAAGCAGTTTCTGTGATGTAGGATCGTTAATGATTACCCTCAGAACGTATTCGCATTTATAGATGGACTGGTGTGTTGTTTACTACTTATTATAATATGTACTGCTGCCATACTCCAAGATGTCGATCTGTGCAGTGCCACGTGCCTAACTTAAACAGATTTGCCCTCCCAGCTCTGTACGCTGAAACTTTGAACACAATTTAATGGTATTAGCGTAGTTTTCCGGATGTAAGTATTTAGGGATTGTGTATAATTTTTGGGTCAATCAACATTATGTGCAGTTTGGGCTATACATTTCCGAATACCCTGTGTGTGTGTGTGTGTGTGTGTGTATGTATATATATATATATATATATATATATATATATATATATATATAAGGCGAGAGAGCTATAGAGTATGGTACGACGACAGCCCCAGCAAGCCAGTAGTGGAAAATACATGGCTTGAATCAAAAAGAGACCCAGGCCACAGGCTTGAAACAGTAATTCGTTTAAAGTAAATATATATTATATATATATTTCTTTAATTATTTATGTTTAGGCCCTTGACAACAATAACTCTATACATGACATAACACTTTTATTCTGAACAATTTCCTCATCTAAAGAGATTAAACATTGCACCATAGTCAACTCTTATTTATCTTACAGCCTGAAATTTAATTATAGTTATTTATTTTTCAGATTAAAATGATTGCATCAGCACGTTTTTGAATAATGCTAACCTTAAAATAATTAGGTTAAGAAAATGTAGGGATTGCAAACTTAATAATCATTTCACGTGTTTTTTTAGAACGTCTTACTACCCGTTCGGTGTACGCTTACGTACTATAGTAAGGCTATATTTAGAGGAAGTGTACCAGCATTTTCGTGTGTGGAGAGAGTACACATTTTAGAAAAATGCTTTAAGTACACCCGACTGAGACACAAACCTCGCTCTCTCTGTTATCAGCAGTCTCTATTGTGAGAGTAGCGCCTTAGACCATACGACCACCAAAGTGGTTAAATATAATGTTAAATGACACTAACTACATGTGTTGGTGTAAACCCATAGCTAATAAAATGTTGAATCTAAACAAATATGAAGATAGAAAATCCCTGGTCTGTGATGTCCATTGCTATAAAACACACACACAACATGACTGCTCTACATTATTCCCTCACTGGTGGAGGGGGGAGGGGGTATGAAGGGTGTGAGTACCACCAAGATCTCTCTCTATTCCAGACCATCAAATTCGCGATAAAATAAAGGGGGAGAAGAGGTTGAAATCCCCGTGGACTGTTTATGCGTACTCGCTCGTTGGGAAAGAATCTGGAGGCAACATATAGGCATGTAGGAGGCCCTTTGTGATCGTTCTTCATATAAACCGGACGCATAAAATTTCACTGTTATATTTATGTGATCTTACCATAGGAGACTGGCGGGAGAATTTTTTTCCTTTCTCTTTGCGTGCACACAAACTTTGAAACTAGCATTATTTTGTTGGATGAACAAGGAACTTTTTCTAAGATACATGTTTATAATATTAAGAAATCTATCCACAGTATTAAAATAATATTAATGTATTTATAATGTAGTGCTTGCTGCTTATCCTAAATTATTTCAAGTACAAACACATTCATTATAATCCTGATCCATTAATTACCACTTACAGTTTGGGAACAAGGAACAAAGCCAATTTCACGTTTATATGTTTTTATACTAATCTCTAGCTAACCCTAAATCATTATACATGAGCTCTTATAGCTTAGCGAAGGTTTAAGATAAATTGATTTAAGTAGTGATTAGAAGGAAAATCACTAATTACAAAATAAGTTTACACAATTTTCTTTAAGTATTTTAAAAATAAAAACAATTTGTAACTTAATTCATTGATACCACTCCTTAGTTGAGTCTGTAACGCACTTAATACTAAACTAAAGATTCTGGTTTCAATTACTGGAATCGTAGAACGTAATGACATATTAGTTTCCTCTTTCACAGCGATGCACTAACGACCGGAAGACAAGTATTTTTAAAATATTATTTTTCAAGTCATGCTATGATATGATCTCTTGATTCAGAGAGTGCACGTTAAATAACCATAATCTAAAAATAAATACACTAAGTTTAGGTACTAATTATTTTAAATAGGTTGAAATTTTAGATTTTTTTTACTTATATATATATTTTAACGATTTTGAATTTATGTAATCAAATATGGTTACAGTTCTGCTCCTACATATAAAAACATATAATATGCTATTTAACATTTTATCATCACTTAGATGAATATTATGTTCCTTTGTTTATTTTTCTTCTAAAATATGGATAGAGCACGTATTTTGATAGTTATAATGAATATTTGAGTGCAATATTATATTCACTAAACCATTAAGTAATGAATAAAATACATACAAATTGTGAATACAAAATTTCATATTTCTAATTAGTTAAAATCTACTTTTAATAATTTATTTGGTACACTATGGCTACGATGGTAAGGGGGAGGGGGGTGATAGACAAAACTAGATAGATACCCTTTTCCATATGTCCACCTGTGTAGGTTTCTCATTTAGTTTATTTTTAAAACAAAGATTTACTCAAAATATTAACATTTCAAACTACGATGACATATTTACACATTAATATATATATTTCTAATTATATTTTAGAATGAAAGATATCTTTAACAAAATTAATTTTGGAATGTTTAGACAAGTAAAGTCAAATAGGTAATTTTCGCAAATTGAAAAGTAAAAAAATAAATTGAATTATATTTATTTATTATAATCATGAGTTGAACACGAGTACTAATTAAATAACTACCACGTTGACGCTAGTTTAGTATATATCCGCCTCTCTGGGGAGGGGGCTGCGAGCTTTGTAGCTCCGAAATAGGGTCGAAAGGGCGGAGAGAAGAGTGGAGGGGTAGGTTTTAGTGCCAAAGGCTTGGGATGGGGTTATAGGGGAGGCGATAAAAGGTCAGTGTATCTGTAGATTTTATACTGACACTTTTTTTGGTCAGTAGAAACATAGAGTTTAATTTTCTTCACATAGTGATATCCACATTTCTGTCAAGAGTTTCCTGGAATTTAATGACACATTTTTCTATTAATCTAAAAGTTTCTCATCTAAAGCTGCTATGCTTATGACAGATAGATATTCAACAAATGTTGATATCACCATGTGAAGAAAATTAAACTGTATGTTTGTACTGGAGCAATATTTTATTTATTTTGGCCACCAATATGTTTTGCTATAAAAAATGCAAACACACTGGCTTTTTCTCAAGTCACTTAGACTCCCACCCTAACCATCATGCACAACTTAAATGGCCTCTGGGTCAGCTTTTAGCCTCCATGCATCTCCTCGGAACGTAACAATAGGTATAGGGTCTCTTATTGTTTTCAAGGATGTAGAATTTGCTGGAATAGTGTACGTTGTGTATGAGAATCTCGGCGAGAGCTTGGACTAAGCCTGATACTTAACGTACATGTAGATTGTTAACCATTACTATCTCCTTTACATATACAACCTATGTTAGAAAAAAATGGAGCATCTGAAAAATAATAAACCTTGTATTGTTTTGTTATAGTTATAATATGAGATAGTTAAAAGTGATACTAACCAACACACTAACCACCTTTAAGCTCATTAAAAATGTATTTTCACTGGCATATACTGAATAGTTATATAAATATATTTCTATACATCTATATCTATACACAATACGTTGAAAATATTACTAAACTAATATCTGTATATTGTTTCATTTAGAAACTAATTTAAATTGGCCAAGGTTTGTTATAATTTAAACATAAAAACCTTTTGTTATAAAACTAAAACTCTCTATATTATATTTGATTTGAAAATGCTTGATAAAAGGCGAAATTTTAATAAGACTATACAGATGAAATATTAGAGAGATTTGTTTAAAAAACACATAAACCATACAGCCAAATATGTATGTTTTCACTATTTATATGTTTGTTTAACGCAAATATAAGCCCTTGCTTTGAAAGTTGAGTGGACTAATCTCGTTGGTAGTAATGATGGATTAGAATAAAAATACATTTTTGTATGAATGGGTGATTCAAAGCGTAGAGCCTTTGGAGCGTTCCTCCCAAAAATCGACCCGTTCATACTAATTTATACAGGACATTTGGTTCAGGCTTAGTAAATGGGAGGTCCTATGTACCAGTCAAGATAGGATTTATGGACTAAGAGGAAAAATAATTATCCCTTCCATTTAAGCAAAACTAGCCTAACATTATCTAATCCAACCTAACCTAGCCATTAGGCGATTTCCTTTTTATTTTTGAAAACCTAACCTATCATCGCCTAACATAGCCACCAGGTGATTCTCGTTCATATTTTACAAACTTAATCTCATCTAACATAATTCAGTTGATTATTTTTTAGTCAATTTTTCGGTCAATTGAACAGATATCGGCTAGAGAAACTCAAGTCAGAAGTAAACAAACGCATACGGTAGGATTAACAGGTGTTTTCACAACTGCGCCAAACGTCATATGACCAAACCAAACGACCTGTATATTTTAGCTAGGGTGGTCACAAATGGCACAAAACGCCCTACGCGCGTCATTCATAACCGATAATTAATGTATATTTAGAAACCTGGGCGTTATCAGCGACCTAATTCTATAAATGAATTAAGCAGGTGATTTTGAGAATTTCACTCAACCTATCAGATTTCAATTGAGTCACGTTATCCAGTCATTTCACCAAACCCATTTTACACACACAAATCCCCACAAACATGTCACATTTGATTTGAAAACACTGATATGGCCATAATCACTGTCAAAATAAATTGGTTAGCTACGCGAAAGATATTGCTATCATTATATTACTAAATACAACTAGATTAATGGCCATTGTAAAAGTAGAAAATTCTTAGTGGGCCTCAGTACCATATTATTTTGATTTGTTCTTTGTATTACTCCAAATAGGACATAATGTAATCTTACCACGGCATACCTATCGTGTTATTGTGTTGTTTTACGTTACTCTAATGTAATATATTAAATAATGCTGTTAAGCCCACCAAGAAGAATTAATCACTTTATCCTTAAGATCGATTTATTTCAATGTAACAATGAATAAGAGAAATTATTTATTTTAATTGTTTGAAATAAAACTTATTGTAAACAAGGTTTACTAATTTTATTTTCTACAAATTAAACCATAACTAATATTTTAGAGAATAAAGCATCATTTTGTGCTTAATCGGTGTACTATCATTATATTTGTAGAGTACTTCGATAACATTCTATTGTATGTATCGTTGAAATGATTTAGATTTTGTTGTTTTGTAAAAATACAACATTTATTTACTCCATTTACATCTTTTGTTTTTACTATTTGAAAAATAGCTGCAATATCTTTAATGTATCTCTATAATTTAGTTTGGACTAAGTGTTGGTTTCTCAGCAAACTTTAAATATATACAAATCTCTACTCGGATACCAAATTATTATCGGATGTTAGTTAGGTGTGTTAGTCTATTTTTAATTTAAATTGATCTTGCTGACTTGTTGGTACAAAAGTATCACAAAGCGAGCTGTTCATCATCATCATCATCATCATCTCAACAATAACCGTTTCATTTCAATAAACTGCCTCCATCTTTTTTTTCTTTCCTTCCACCATTTTTCCTCCTTTATTTGCTTCCATTCTTCTCCTCTCACTCACACACTTTCTTTTATCTGATCCTTTCATCTCTTTCTTGGTCTCTCTTGTACTAATTTTCCTACATATCTCAACTTCACCATTCTCTTTGGTACTCTCCTCTTTTCCATAATTGTTTTTATAAACATTGCGTCCAACTACCCTTTCGGGTTATAATCTTATGTCCTAACTACGCTAATGGTTTTAAGGATTATAAAGTTTATATTATTAGGAAGTGTACTCGCATTTGAATGGAGGGAGAGTGAAAAACAATTTTGGAAAAAAGCCTTCAGTACACCCGACTTATGTTTGAGCTTACAGTAGGTCTCCCCGTCATCGGCAGTCTAGCTTACTACAAGAGTAGCGCGTTAGACCACGCGGCCACTGAAACGGGTTCCATCTTCATAGCATGCCTTTAACATCCCAGTTTTGCTTTCTTTACTATTTCATTTCCTCCCTAAACTCTCACTCTTGC
This sequence comes from Timema shepardi, assembly GCA_902151425.1. Lineage (NCBI taxonomy): Eukaryota > Metazoa > Arthropoda > Insecta > Phasmatodea > Timematidae > Timema > Timema shepardi. The sequence continues at coordinate 950 of CABFVX010008522.1, read as the reverse complement.
AAATTATTCTGATACCAATAAATAAATATATTGCAGTTGTAATAAATAAATCAATAATTAAATAATCCAAACTTGATTAACTTCTTTACAATTTTATGAATTAAAATAAATGGTGCAGTGCACCATAGAACCTTTCTAGCTCCTTTACCTAAAAAGAAAGAAATTTACTTTTAACTCGTAAGATGTGTGAAGTAAAATAATATGTTATGGTGCACCGTAAATACTTTCTATCTCTTTAAACTTAAAAATTAAGACATTTGCTAAAAACTCGTAAACGCTGTGAAAATTAATAAAATAAATTCTTGAAGAAACATTCCACCAAAGAGAATACATGAAACAATATACACTTTTACAATAACATTAGAAAAGAGGAACATCTCTGCCTGTTTACTAGAGAGAAAATCAATCAATTATTTCATATTTCAAAGATCTACATAAAAATACAAATATTATATAGGAAAATCTTACGTATATTTTTGTTTATAGCTTATAAAGGATTGGTTCTATAAAATATTTTATATTTTTTTTTATATTTTTGATAGTACTAAAACTTAACAATGATAAGTTATTTTGTATCTCAAATAGTTGTGGATATATGATCAAAATTAAATATTTCCGCTAATGTAAGGTACGGTACCCTAAAAGTAATTTTCATGTTCAAATGAGAATCTCCATTGTGTTTGTAATGTTAAAAAAATGCCTATATATGATTTTCTAATTAAAATCATTAAAATAAAATTAATGTTTTCTCCTTTCGCCCGTCAATAAATTTCCCTTAATTTTAATGCTAAGTATCAAATTCCAAAAATTCCTTGAAAGAACCTTATTAAAATCCTAGATACCAAGTCTTAAACCAAATGGTAAAATCCGAGAGAACCGAGAACAAAAGGCATGCCCTAATGCTCCCTGAAGGGGAGCACGAGAGCAAGTTCCAACACGTACCGACCAAT
>CABFVX010008521.1:0-23627 GCA_902151425.1 Timema shepardi | reverse complement strand
TAAGGGGGCAAACTTACCTTGACGATATACACTATGGTGTAGCTTAAAGTAGGGCCATTGGGTAATCGGTCAAGGTAAGACTGCTTGCTATCTTTCATGGTAAACGGACGTGAATTATCATTAGGAGACTGAATGCTATCTGATTTTAATAAAGAGTTGAGGGGTGATGACTGAATATAATCAATATCTAATTAAATGAGATGCGCACGAACATTTGTTTTTATTTATATGATGTATTACCATTATATTTTATGAACGATCCAAACATTTTAATGTAAGACGACAGGATAAGGATGGTGAGTGACTATCCGTGACATTAATTAACCAACTTGAGTAGGCAGGATGTAGAGATAAAGATGTAGTTCTAGTGGGTGTTATAACAATCCCCACCAGCACTTGGCTCGAGTGAGGCTAGGAAACCACTAATTTATACAGGGATTGTATCCATATTACCTAAATTTTTAAACAGATACTTCGATTGTGTAACCGATGGTGATTAGATTTGAAATTTTTTAGAACTTATACTATTTTCCATAAATGGTCTACTATTTTTCGTTAACTATGATTGGAATCGGTAAAAAGTCTTACAATACTAGAATTTACTATAAACAGCTTAAACTAGTTAGGGGTGCCGCTTAGAGAAATATCCTCATACCACAACATTAATTTTGAATTAAATTTCAGAAAATTTAAAAGCCCTAAAATCATCCTAAATTATCTTAAAATGCTATGTCCTTAGTATATTAAAAACATTAAATTATTTGTTTGAGGAAGGCTAGAGTTAAGCTTCTCACAATGTAGCCTAATCTCAGAACTGAGTCATTTTTCCAGAAAAGGTTTTGAAAATGAGCTAAATGTACTCTTATTATAAAATATGACAAAATTTTAAATATTGATTTTGATACCTTACGTCTTCATTGTGAGGTAAATTATATTTTAAAACAAGAGTGTGCCCATGACTTCACTCACATTTAATTAGGGTAAGTTAACGTTTTTTCCAGTGAATCATCTAAACTATCAAAAACGGAATTTCTGACACGTATGAGGAAATATATTTTTCTTTTGGTCGATGATGTCACACAATAACAACTACTCTCTCTCTCTCTCTCTAGATATATATATATATTATATATATTATATATAATATATATATAATATTTATATATATTATATATAATATATATATATATTATATAATATATATATAATATTTATATATATTATATATAATATATATATATTATATAATATATATAAATAATATATATATAATATAAATAATATATAAACTAGTTCTTTTGGTGGTCATTGTAACAATGCCTGCACATAATAGAGACAATCTTGATAGCTTATATTAGGAATGCAAAAATGTAAACTATTACTTTTTAATGTTCGTTTTAACAGTGCCTCCTCGTAAGCGAGTATATATGTATGCAAGAACTGCAAAAAAATATATATATTAAAATAGAATAATATATTATATATATAATATATTATTCTATTTAAATATATATTATATACATAATATATTATTCTATTTTAATATATATATTTTTTTGCAGTTCTTGCATATATATATACTCGCTTACGCGGAGGCACTGTTAAAACGAACATTAAAAAGTAATAGTTTACATTTTTGCATTCCTAATATAAGCTATCAAGATTGTCTCTACAATCAGGTGCTTAGGAGTCTTACAAATAATATATATACATATTAAATGTTAATGTATTTTAATTACTACAAATTTAAGACGAAAATGTAGTCACACTAAAAGTCAGTTTTTCCACAATGCTTGCTTGCTGATGAGAGAGAGAGAGAGAGAGAGAGAGAGAGAGTGATGTTATATAGCTGACGCTGTTCCCTTCAACATATTGAGTACAAACGACTTAGGGCCAGTTTCATAGTCAAATTTAGTACGCCTCAAGTGCGGCGCTACACTAAATAAAAGACGACACCTACCTAAACTCGAATGGAATGGGCCGTTCTCGCATAGGAAACTGGCCCATTCCATTCTGGTTTAGGTAGGTGTCGTCTTGTATTTAGTGTAGCGCCGCACTTGAGGCGTACTAAATTTGACTATGAAACTGGCCCTAAATGGAGCCGTCATGCTATAGCCAGCACTAAAAGAGAGTGCCGCCCTAGAGAAAACCAGGGAACGCGGTACAGTGCGTATTAGTTGCCTCATCCACCGCCAGATCAATTCTGAAAGTTTCTAGTTCTATGGATGACCGGCAGAGTCCCCACTCCATCCCCTCCTTTTTACCACCTATCCTCCCCGCTCTATGTGCACATGGCTGTCCGTTTTCGCTATACATGGGGATGTTTTAATAGTATTTTCACTCATTGCACCATAGGTTAACTGAGGTGAGGGCGACAGCTTAGGCTGTGACTTAATTATATTTATCAAAATTCTTTTTCGGTTTTACATGCGGGACTTCATTCTAAATTACTGATTTGGGCTTAATATTTATAATTGTCATATTTGGGATGGGTTTCTTTTTGGTATCTACGGGGTTATGTGGTATCCCCGTTCTCAATATTTTTTAACTTACTTTGGGAACTTTTTTTGGGACTTTAACTTTGAGTGCGCATTATGTTTCTATTTTTCGTGAAAGTCGCGCATGCTAATTGTTGACATTATAATGTAATATTGATTGCCTTGGTTGCCTTAAGCAGTCCAAAGGGATGCGGATCGACACTAATGTGTGTTATTTATCTACGACTCTATTTAGTGGGAATTCATTGATAAGCGGGGCACTTATATTTGCCACAGTTGTATTTGCTTTCAAATGTGTGCGAACTTTCTATTAGTTGCAAGATTTTTCCTTGGTATTGAACTTTATACCACAACTACCTATTATTTCCGAGAACATGATATTAGCTCGAGAGTCGAGCTGGCTTTATCATAATTTTGCTGTGTGATCATGAGAACCTTTGTAATTGTTGACCCCCAAAAATTAGAGCCATTATAGGCGGGCCCACTTGTAATGGATGTATTTATTTTAGGACAATTGAGTCTATATTTAAATATATTTAGTAATGTAATGTCCTTGTTCGATACCCATTCGCTTGGCTTTGGGTTATCTTGTAAGCTTCATGCTTTTAAGGCATAGTCTCTTATCGTTATTCATAAAAAATTATATTAATATTAAAGTCTTTGACATTTAACTTTCTAGTCTATTATTGTTATTCATGAAGCATATTAGTATTAAAGTCTCGACTTTGAACGTTCTATTCTATTTGGTTAATCATGCAATATTATATAGATATTAGATGTCACAAAATTTGAATTTTCTACTCTATTATTGTTATTTATGAAATATATATTAATATCAAAGACTCTGACCTTGAACCTTCTAATCTATTTTGCTGTTCATAAAAAGTTATGTTAATGTTAAGGTCACCGACTTTGAGCAATCTAATCTACCATCATATTCACGAGGTATCGTGTTTTCCGGCTTCTGCCAATAATGTCAATTTTAGAGCCTAATGGTACATAATGCTTAACTTCTAAACCTACGACCTTAAACACAATGATCAATATTCTTATGTTTATATTTTGTTATTGTTTCTTAACTATACCTCTTATATCCAAAAAATATTTTGTTACTCTCTAGTAACTGCCTGGCTTTTATTTGTTGGGAAAAGAAGGTGGTTACAGTACTTTTTGAGTTTGAATTGGCAACAAACAAGCAGACAATGGCATGTAATGACATATCTGGAGTTGTATATATGTATGGCTAATAAACCACTTCTTTGTAATCTTGAAGGATTTTTAATCGTCTGCAATGCATATCAGCGATTCAGGAAATAACACCTTATATAAAAGAAGCAGCAAGAATTCAGACCAATACTGATTTAGAGCCTGGGCTCTTGAACTGAGTTGTTTAGCGAGCATAAAGTTTTAAAGGCTTTCTTATAAAAGTTTTGAAATTATTTATTTTTTGTTAATTTATTGAAATCCAATCGTACTAAGCCAAAGGTCCCTGATTCGATTAAAATAATATATTTAAATGCGACTATTACCGTAACTTACTTACTCTATGACATTGAGAACTTTATAAAGTTCATTGCTGCACTTACAAAAGTACCAAGGCCGTAGTCTGGGGGATTTGGGGGGTTCCACCCCCCCACACCAAAAAATTTAATGAACAAAATATATATAGCTTTATTTATGGTTAAATCAATATCAAATTTAAGGCACAAATAGGCCTAAAAATTAGGAGGCTGTGTTACCATAAAAAGCTATTTATAGAGCTTTACAGGTGTTTAATATTTATAATTTTTTTCTAGCCTTCGTCAGTTATGGTATTATGTTACCATAAAAAGCACTTCAGAGAGCTTCTAGAGGTTTAATATTGAAAAAATGTCTAGCCTTCAGTGGCTAGGAGGTTCTATTATCATAAAACCAATTTAGAGAGTTTCTAGAGCTTTTTAATATTTATAATTTGTCCTAGACTGCGGCAGTTAGGGGGTTATGTTTCCATTAAAAAAAACTTCAGATAGCTTCTAGAGGTGATTAATATTTAGAATTTTTACTAGCCTTCGGCAGCTAGGGGGTTATTATGCCATAAAAAACATTTCAGATAAATTTAGAGGTGTTTAATATTTATATTTTTTCTAAACTCTGGTAATTGGGGGATGTGCCCACCAAACCCCCCCTGAAATTATTGGGTGGTTATGGCCTTGATTGCAATGGAATAAAAAAACCTGCGTCAATGCTGAGCTCTCCCACAAAGGGGTGACAGTAGGTAAAAAAACACTCGGCTGACTTCTTGTCAGACTCGGAAGATCGGGTCACACGCTTTATGCGCGTTGAGAGCTCGTGGGAATCCGTAGACGTTGAGGTGCTCTCTTCAGGATCATACATCTCTTTGGTGTGCGAAGAGTCAAGCCAGGGGTCTGATGATAAGTCTGAGGGGTTTCAGACAGAGATATAAGTAAAAAATATAATATAGTTTTTAATATAGCGTAGACAATTACACAATAACCCTTCCATACCCATCGTGTACAATCAATAAAAAATTTCTTTACCTCTTATTTCAATGTCTGATTCATCTATGTTGAATTACAAAAAGATAAATAGAAACAATTTTCTCCCAATAAGAGCCATGCACTTCTCTGCAGGTCTAAACTTGAAAAGTTCGTACAATTGCTACATACAAACCTCGAGTAGGAGATTGATTAAATATTTCAAGTGTGGTACCACCTGGAACATATGATAGAATTTGTCTACGATCTAGTTTGGCCCTTCAACACGGAATACATGTCTTATCCGGGGTTATAGATGATGATTACCGTGGTATTATTTCAGTATTACTCATTAACCACGGTGACACCCTTTTAAAATTAGACAAAGCGATAAAATTGCTCAACTATCTCAAAATATCAATCCACCTTCCTTCCCAGAATTTGAATCTTCCATCCATTGAAGGAGTGTATTAATCACAACTTGTGAATGTGGGGAATTCCAGGCCTCTACCGTGGTTCGGATTCCACGTTAAACTGTAGGTCCTCCATTTCATCTCACAAGTACCCTACCATTACACATTAGCGTAAGTGTGTGTAACCCGAACAGGTAGTAAGACGCGGTGATAATAATAATAATAAACATACTACCTGACTTAAAAACGTTTATCCACATAAGCCTTCAGTAAGAATTATTTTACGTATAAATAACACAATCCATTACACGTAAATTAAACTAAAGAGCTAATATTTTTTTAAATTATAGTATTTTCATCAGAAATCTTGTATTTTTCCCGTTTGGACACTTTGGACCTTTCTAAAAATTATTGTTATTTACTTTTAACTTTGATTCTGAAGGCATTGTTTTGTGTAACATGTGCGCTCAAATTATTGAAACAATATTTAGTTTCTATATAGGCCTAAGTTTTAAATGGAAGGAGGAGAGCTGATAAATATGTATGGTTTAATAAGCCATTATAAATCTGACGTGTTATGTGAACAAAAACAAGTGATTAAAATACGAGTGTAATATTAGTAAATCGTCAGCTATAGTTAAAACAAGATATAATAGGTAAGACGATTTTGTTTAGTAATAAAACTTGAAATTAAATATGTTTATCCTATGGGCACATGTGGATACATTTCATTTCCATTTTCGCATAAAACATATTTTGAAACAACAAAAAGCTTCTTTAATAATGGCAAATTTATGAAGGTCTGCAACGTGTTTCACCATTCTTGTAGGTGTACCCCTTAATGACTGTCGCTGTAAAATGATACTAGCTTACATTGCTGTGGTAATGATGTGTGGGGGGCTTAAGTGTAAGATTACGCCGTGGGAAGTCCTACACGATGAGACTATGTAAGATGAAGAAGCTAATATAGTAAGAGTAATCCTGAAATCGATCCCGGAAGGTTGGCAGCTACCAATATTTCAGGGGATGACCTATTTTGTGCAAGCACCCTTAAAGATATCTTATCTGCCATCAACGATTTTAAACAAATATAAACTGAAAGAAAATGAATTAAATTGGTCAGCGTGACAAATACGTCGTCTTAGAATAAACTATTCTTAAGCAAGTTGACTTATTTTCATTGATTTGCTAATAGCCTAACTTTTGTTTAATGCACAAAACTATATTTCATTCTAATCTAACAGCTTCTCACGTCCTTTGGAGCATTATTTTCATTGACTTGCTAATAGCCTAACTTTTTGTTTAATGCACAAAATTATATTTCATTCTAATCTAACAGCTTCCCACGTCCTTTGGAGCATATTTTTATCAATAGTAAATTTCAACCTTAAAAAGTAATCTTGACAAAGTTCTAAAATTGAAATAAAGAAACTAAATGAAGCCACCTACTGGTCCGGGGACGAGAAGTATCTGTTTAAGTTGTGACATATTATTTAACTAACGCTCCAACTAGAGCGGAAAGATTATCCAGCATTATAATGCTGAGAAAGCCGACTTATATAAGTTTTGTGTGATGAGATTAACCGATATGTTTCTATTATGATTTCCTTTAGGGAATAGTTCACTTACTTTAGTCGAGTAGGCATCGTTCATTAAATCGTCTACCACAATGAGTTGATGTCCCTTAATTTTATTTTCAAAACTGTCCGGCACTCTTTGTGTAGACTGACGCTACTAAATAATCGAGAGGGAATAGAATTGTGTTCACTATAACACCACAAAATCCGTTCATACAGGCTCACACTGCACACTTGTTTTAATTTAGACAAACTATTCTCAACAAAATTAGTTTTACCGCAATACTAGGCCCTGCCAATATTAGTGTAAGAGAATGAATACATGCAATTATCGATGTGTACACCTCTAGTATTTATTCACTACTAAAAAAGATACGCTTACAAATTTATAGTTGTTAATTATATATTTTAAGAAGGTTCTTTAAACCATTCTATAATATACATTAGAAATTGTACAAACACCAAGTTTCCTATATTTGTGTTCTGTGCATGTACAGAATGTATCATTGTCTAGTTATTTTAAAGATGCGTAACCCAGGTCTATCAGATCGATAACGTGTTTTAACATGTTAAGTCTATCAGAGATGAACCCTTTCTTTTATTTCACTTCTACGTAGACTACAGAAGCGTCATGAATATATTTTACTAATAGTTTATCTAACATGGTATAAGATAATTCACCATCCTCCCAGTATAAATCATGGTGATGTCGAGCGAGTCATTTACATTGTTTTTGTGCACTAGGCGAATGTTGGGAAAATGAGTATGTTGGTTTCATTGTCAAATGATGAAACAGACTGCCGCACGTCGATATAACAATGAGTTATTTTTACTAAAAATACATTATTGTTATCTTTGAAAGATTTAAAATCTACAATCACTTCAGACATTGTCTGCAATCTTTTCGCATTGGTGCTTGGTTGTCAATGTGTGTTCTTCCCTGGTTAAGATGTTCGAGGCATTATTTGTAATCTACCAATTCATTCTGTAAAGAGTGAGAGAGTAAATTCTAAGGACGGTAGATATATCCAGGAACGTATATTTCGATAAATTCTAGGTACGGTAAATTATTTCTCTCTTCAACACACAGAGTTTTTTTTATAGAATAGATGAGAATAGGTGCGTTGATTTTATCAATTAAACTAAATTATATAGATCAATAACCAACCTTTTTATAGTATAGCTCAATCCTAATCCCCCCTCTGATCTCTGACTGATTGACAGTGCATCAGTGGGCTAGACTATAGGTTAATCACTTTCCACGCAGACTAGTTTAGCAATTTTATCGCTTTGTCTAATTTTAAAAGGGTGTCACCGTGGTTAATGAGTAATACTGAAATAATACCACGGTAATCATCATCTATAACCCCGGATAAGACATGTATTCCGTGTTGAAGGGCCAGACTAGATCGTAGACAAATTCTATCATATGTTCCAGGTGGTACCACACTTGAAATATTTAATCAATATCCTACTCGAGGTTTGTATGTAGCAATTGTACGAACTTTTCAAGTTTAGACCTGCAGAGAAGTGCATGGCTCTTATTGGGGGAAAATCGTTTCTATTTATCATTTTGTAATTCAACATAGATGAATCAGACATTGAAATAAGAGGTAAAGAAATTTTTTATTGATTGTACACGATGGGTATGGACGTGTTATTGTGTAATTGTCTACGCTATATTAAAAACTATATTATATTTTTTTACTTATATCTCTGATACAGCGATATATCCTTTCCTTCTTTAAATTTTGCGTGGGTAGGTTACGGTAAGAATAATCTTCAGTGTCCCCCGAAACAAACTCTGTACTGTACGCATGTAGTCTCTGATTAAGTAGTAAGTTCGTTAGTCAGACTCTAGATTGTCACCTATAGGTATCGTATATGCGTCTCTTGGTCTTATAATATTGATAACAGAATCAAGTGTTAAAGTAAAGACAAGAAGACCCTAAGATCCGTAAGTATGAATATAATTTCATACGGGCACTTGTGGTTTCATAACCAGCTATAGAGACGTTAGCAATGGAAAGGGAGAGCACTTATATATACATCTTAATATGACCATGAAACGCAAGCTACCGCATTGTTTGTAAACATTATATTACAGACATCTATTCCAGACGAGGTGATCAAATCAAAATACTCTTTTGAATGGTTCACGATGATGTTCTGCGTTTTGTTATTGTTCAGGACAAAACGACCCCAGAAAGAGTTGAGACACAATTTGGCAAGTGCATGCTTTCCTGGAGCTTTAATTATCTTCTCTTTGTATAGTTGAATGCCCTCAGGTTTCGTCAATTTATTTGTATTTTTCAGCGTCTGTTTTTACCCATCCTGGGTATCCAGACGCTTCCTGTTTAATCTTAAGGCACTTGTCAATATATTTAGCAAGAAGTTTCCCCTCTTTGTGTTGAAGATCGAACTTGGTTATTTGATATTCCCAAAATTCTTGTACACAAACCATCGTGTTTCCCATTTCTAGGGCTATGTGAATCTCGTCTATGTTCCTCTAATGAACCTGTCAGTCGTGCGTACACTCTCCTTGGTTCATCTCGTCAGCACAAGACGCACACAAACAAAATATCAGCACGGGAGGATACAAGCTTTTGATCGTAGCACTGTGCCTTTAATTAAACCTTCTCACTCGACAACATTTTCAGGACAGGCGTCTCCAACAAAAATTTAAATTTGTTGACCTTACAGAAATTTAAAATATTTACATACCTAAGGGTATAAGCTACAGACATTCAACTATCCTATTTTCTCATTGGGCTTAGTCTTATAATGAAGCGTCATAGATTCACAACGTACACCATATAGTTCGTCACGGGGACTAAGGGGTGAAGTTCGAAAAATATAATAATTTTTTATCTCCATGTCTAGTTCTGTGTCTTCAGTCAGTAGTCTATCAAAGTCATACTCTCTCATAGAGATTACGTTGTACCCTGCAGCTTTAAAAACATTCTATCTCTCATCAGAGTCCACTCGTGTAGTTTGGTTAACATTTCTTTTGTTCCCATTATAATAGCATCGATATTAAAAAGACATGCACAGCCATAGTAAAAACTTCGCTCAAATTTGAAAATTTCCCTAGTTGTCTTAAAATTTTTCTTTTCCTTTTTTTGCCTACAAAAAGTTTCTCAAAAACAACAAGCAAAATGTATACTTCTAATTTATGTTGTGGCAAGAAATGGATTGTCTACGTTATGTGTTGTTTTAAATTCTTTTTTCCTTATGAGTTTTATTAATATATGAAAAGTGTGAAAAAATCTAACAAACATTTTAAAAAGTGTTTGTTTAAGGTACCTGCAGGTGCTGAAGAAGCTGGGAAGGAATATAATCAGGATTTCGAAAAATATTGAATTTTCCCGGATGTTGTGATGATATCTACGGGGAACACGTTATGCTCAAAGCACCACCAGATGCTGGAAGCTACTAGTTTAACTATAAACATAGCAAAGGCATAGTACTAATGGCTTTAATAAATGACGACTATTGTTTCAGTTACATAGATGTGGGCTGTAATGGAAGAATTTCAAATGGATGTGTTTTCAGTAACTGCAGCCTAAGTACAGCCTTGGAAAATAATTTGCTTCTAAATAAACATGTTATAGTTTCTGATAATACGTTCCATTGAAAAAGCACCTCATGAAATCATATCCGGACAACAATTTAAATTTAAATCAAAAAGTTTATAATCACCGTCTATCACGTGCATGGCGCATAGTCGAAAATGGATTCGGAATATTAGTTGCTCGGTCTAAGATATTCGAAAGACCTATTCCCGTCAGACCTGATAAAGCTGATAAGATTGCAAAAGTCTGTTGTCAATTACAAAATGGGCTTCTTCAAACAAAGAGTAACGTCAACGTCCAGAGAGTAGACTATGAAGATACTCGTAGAGTATTTTATATTTTTCACCGCGTCTTACTACCCGTCCGGGTTATACGCTTTAAGTACTAATTACTCTAATGGATTAGGAATTGGGAAGGTTGAATTAGAGGAAGTGAACCCGCATTTGCGTGGAGGGAGAGTGTAAAACCATTTATAAAAAATCACCCCAGTTCACCCGACCGAGATTCGCACCTCGATCTCCCCGTCCTCAGCAGTCGAGCTCAACACGACAAGCGCGTTAGCCAACTACGCCACCGAGGCGGGTGATACTCGTAAAGATCGCATTGTGTTCCTGGAAGTTGGAGAGATGTGCCTTCAGAAGTACTACCTGATCTACCTGGGACTTTCCGAAACCATTCGTCTCGAGACGCACACATTATTCGTGATAATTATGCTGATTATTTTGTAGGTGAAGGGTCAGTTAGTTGGTAGACTTGAATGATAAATTAATGAATCTGACATTGAAAAATATTTTTTCTATTTTTCATAGATAGCCTATTGATTGATATTAATATCCATAAAAATATTATGTAAAAAATATTTTGTAATAAAACTTTACTCGCCGTATTATCTTGTGTTGTTCTTGTCTCACAAATGTTAACATATTTTAATGCTTGATGCAACACATCGATCCATCCATCCATCGATCCATATTAAATGAAACCGATTTTGTCGAATCTTTTTTTTTTAACTCCTGAGAGTAAGTTGATCGAATACTCTTGATATTTAAATCAACTTCCTTTATCCCAAAATAATGGATCGCCATAGCTTCAGCTATATCACAAATTGATTGTTCTTTTAATTTTTTACTGAGATAGTTTGTACTTTTGAAATTCCACAGGAACGAATGGGGCAAATATTAGTGAACAAACTTTATAGTCGTGTCTTCCGTCCACCTCGACATTTTCCTTGGTAAATCCACGGCCATTTATGGACTTTAATAAATACAAATTTTGTGTAGTCCACACGAGTCAAGTGACAAAGCCACACCCACCGGGAATGCACGCGCGCCTCTAATTAATCAAAAAATAGAATGGATGCTATTATTGTTGTCGACTTAAACACTTACTCGTTAATTTACAACTGAATACTTAACACATTGTTTACATGCTTGGGATCACTAAAAATAAAGTTAATATTTACTTAATTACTTATTCACTTAATACGTATAAACAAGCTATAACAAAAGTAATATCAATGAGCTTTTAGTCTGCAATCATTATATAAATAGCTACCAGAAAAGGTTGCTCTGGGGGTGGTATTTTTAACCTAGTAGTGTTCTATAAAGCTCTTCTGAGAATACAGGTAAAGAGGAATGTCGAAGGACACTACAAACGCTCGAGAGGGGGAAATAACAGCGTTGGAGCTGAAGAGTGGGAGAAGCTAGGTCAGTCGTATGGTGAAAGTGGAAGGGGTTTTTACCCCTGTCTCATTCGATTCCCTACAATTGATATCTATAAGACAATTTGTACAAGCCCACATTAAACCATTCAACTGATGCTCTTGGTTCGTTTACAATACGTAACATGCTGGACTGCCGATGACAGAGATATCAGGGCTGGAATCGTGGTTGAATGCATTAAGGGTGGGTTTTTTTCTCTAAAGGATTGTCCACTCTCCTTAAACGCAAATGCTGGTACACTTCCTCTCAATTCAATCTTCCTCATCCTTAACATGTTAGCATAATTAGTGCAAATTCTAATAACCCGAACGTGTAGTGAGACGCAGTGACAGTAAAATAATAATCTCCAAGGTAGCACAACTGGTATCCAGGTCATGGGCCATTACTCGCTACATTCACCCTCACTGGGGTTAGGCCTATCATGTTTCCCAACTATACTAGTAGGCCTACACAACCATTTTAATCGTTGTTTCCCACACTTATATAAAAATGGATTAACTTTAAATAAAGTTTCTCTTGACGTTATTTAGCCACTGTCCAAAAATACCTGTATACAAAACAGCCATAAGCATGCCTACAAGGGGTGGGGAGTAGGCCATGACGCCCCTAATGTTGCTTTAAAATAATATTACTTTCAGTGAGGCAGGAACACACAAATAATGTAAGGAATAATTATTGGCTGAAAGAAGAAAGCACTGAACTTTAATTAAAGTTTAAAAATACCACTCTAAATAACTTACATAAGCATCGATTTTATTTTAATTCTAGGTATGGACCATTCTAAACAGCTTCAAGGGGTATGCGAATTAAAATAATTATTTATTGCAGGACCCCTGGGAATAGTTCCCGGCCCCCAATCTTTACCGTGGCTATACAATATCTTCGTCACCAACCTCCAACATTTAAAAAAGGTGTATACACACTTAACCCATTTTACCGGGAAACCAGCGCCTTGTATGGATCCTCCATGCACGTCAAGACAGAGCACTGCTCATCGTTCAAGAATGAAGACACGGAGTGCTATGTGATCCAGCTCACTTGTCCCCGAGTTGCGGACACTGCGCAGGCGTTAAAACTTGGGGAAAGAGGCACCCTGAGGTGTAATCACGTGCGTCTCTCTATCCCCCTCATAGTCATCCTCTCGACGTTGTGCGTATTGTTCGTTCACGGTAGGAGTTTACCTGGGAAAGGACTTTTTTCCCTACCAGAAATCTATTATATAGTAGGATATTGGTAAGAAAAAAGACCTTTCAGAGGTAAACTCCTCCCGTGAATGAAGTATAGGCTTCGATGAGAGAACCACGCTCTTACTAGCGGATGATGACTTCATTGCACATGAAATACCTCTCTACCAACCCCCCCTATATTAAATTAAATATAAGCAAGTACCCAGAACGGAACAATCACTCTTTGATGCTAATAGCAGTCAAACTTACCTAAATGTAAGGTATCGTTATTTTGGAGTTTTTATTTTTTTTATTGAAAACTAGGTTTTGGTTAAATTTAGTTAAAACCATGTAGGGATTCAATTTGGTCATTTTTGGATATATATATATATTAACTAAATTTATATTGATATGTTTTGTTGGTAATTACTTTTTTTGGTCTTAAACCTTTTGAGTACGATTTGGGACGATTCTTTTTCAAGTCAATTTTATTCTACTTGATCTTTGAACACTATCGTGCACTTTAATTCTGTTTCTATACATGTAATTTTGAAATAGGTCCATGCGTTAATAATAATTTTTTTATCATATGGAATATTTTAGATATTTTAATAAATATTAGTTGTTAAATGCGATGCAAGCGCTATTTTTGAATATTGTTTAGTAGACATAAATATTTATATATTAATTCTTGATTTGTATAATGGATTCTGTCTAATATTGCGACCTGTTCGCTATCTTTAAATATAATATTGTTTTCCTTTTTGAGGCTTATTTTATCATCTGGGAATAAATTGGCCTTGAGGCTTATGTTGATTTTATGTTATTTGCTTTGCATAATATTTAGCAATACCCTAACTCCTTCAACGTTATTTGTCGAATGCTCATCTTTATTGATGTTAAGATAGCTTGGTCAGGATACCGAGGCTTGGCATATTTGAGAGTAGGACAAATAGAGTTCCCTGGTGATATTCTTTGTGTCGCAACCTTTTCACTGTTGTTGGTTTCTTGAACGTACGTTCTAGTATGCTGAGTGCTTAGTGAGAACGGTTGAAATCCTTTAGCTTGGGGGTAAATTCCTTCAACGCTATCCTATCTTGTTTTGAGTGATCCCGTACCCCTGCTACCCCTTCCTAACAATAAAAAGATTCCGGTGCATCTGAAAGCTTGCCGCCCCCGCCCCCTGCCCTTATTAATAACAATCTAACTAAATCGGCAACTTTTGGATAATGATGTACAAAACATTTTCAACACGTTAAATGTATTATTGAAAAGATTAATATTTAGCTGGATATCTGTGATGCCAGTGCATTTTGATATTGCACACGTAATGGCTGATCAAACTACACTTGTAAGTACGATGCATTGCTTCGCATAATCTTTGAAACTTGAGTTTTGTCTCTTCTTGAATTTCACGAGTTATTGCTATTGTGCACACTTTTATGGAAAGGAATAAAACCAACAGATATTCGTAAATAAAAGCTAAATAGAAACGTATACTTATGAAGCTTCTTAGGCCGGTCACCCACCAATCTGACAAAACGTCCCATGGTGTCATATGACAAAATTTCATTTGGCAAATTGTTAGACCCAGTGAGTGACGATGATGTGACAAAGGCAGGACAAAATTCAAGCCCAGTTACTGTCATGGCGTCATGTGAAGATGATATAGATATTTTACTTTTAAGTAGTTATTCTTTACTGATATTGGAAGAAAAGGTGGCCAAATAAAAAAGTGTTGGATGCATCCTCTCTACAAATAAAGATACGTTTTAGTGTTTTTAAATAAATTGAGAAAAAAATGAAAAGTTCAAAAATTTCATCCGCATGAGTGTGGAAACTTTTGATTTTCTTCGTTTGTTAATTGAAGACAAGATTAGGAAGCTTCACACTGGTGGATTAAGCTGTTTGAGGCCCCCAGGCAAAACTTTAGTTTGACCCCCCCTTCCCCCTCTAATGTAAATTATGTTTTTAAGGATGTTAAATTAAAATGTACTAATTGAAAAACACATAATTTACCATTTTTCAAATAAACAAAAAGCAAACATAAAAAATCTCACCAACTCATGTAGTATAAAATAATATCACATTGTACATCCCTTTTCGTATTATTAAATAGTAAGTAATAAACACATATAAAAAGACTAGATTTTTATTTTGAATTAAAATAAATTAAATGTCTTAGTAATTTTGTATACATTTATATATAATAATTACAATAAAGTGATACTTTTCTCACTTAAGGTTTAGAAAATTTATCAATAATAGATTAATTATATAATGATTGAACAACATCGTTTTCTGTAAACGTATGTGACAAATCGTTTAAATTCAACTGATTTAAAGAATTGCGTGAATAACTTCTAAACCGTTTTAGTTACAGAAAATGAGCGTTCACCACTACTCTTACAAACAAGGATTGTTAGGAAGAAAAAATTAGTTTCTACCTGCAATTGGAAATATGGATTGTATTCCGTTAACTAATAACGTATACATGACAAAAGCATTAAATACATAATCTTCTTTAGTGTAGTTAATAAGATAATTTCATATTAAAGATATTGTATGTCAATATATATTTTTTATATTTCATTGTTAATCTTTTCATATACTCTTTAATTTCATCGTCCCTCATTTTATAATTGAAAAATAGTTGAAAACCATTCAAAACATTGTCTTCACCAGTGCTTACCATTGATATTTCAAATATTAATACACACCTAACATACCTAAAATACCTAACATACTTAACATGCATAACATACATAATATGCCTAACATACATAACATACATTACATACATAACATACATAGCATAAATTACATACATATCATACATTACATACATAGCATACGTTACCTACATAACATACATACACACATACATAGCATACATACATAGCATACATACATAGCATACATACATAGCATACATACATAACATACATTACATACATAGCACACATGCATTATATACATATATTACATACATGCATTACATACATACTGGTACGCGCATAAGCGGACCTCGGCTAACACACCTTCGTGGCCAGCCTGTAGATGCCCGTAACGGCTTCGCAAATATAATGAGGTCTACACGGAATGAATGTTTATCTTATTTCAATATATAAATTTGGTTGTGATCGTATAGTGGGTTAAATTAATTAAATAAATCATATATTTAAATTTATTTTAGCAATTCACTCGATACACGTCACTCGTCGTATTTAGTGTGAGAGTGGCCGTCAACCACCTTAAGGTGAATTACAATATCCACTGCTTGGTCGTGATATAATATAACTACTACGCGCTATCATGCCTGATTATTTTTTACTATAATAATTATAGCCGTGGCGACTAACCGAGCGACTAACGCGAGGGGTCGTTTAAAGGTTCACTAAAAACATGACACCCCAGAGTTCACCTGGGAGCGTCCTTGGCCGTAGCCCGGTGAGACCAGAGTACTGAGTCTCCTACGCGACTCAGCGGATACTATTTTTTTTTAATATTGAAGAAATACTCCCATTGGTCCAGAAGATCCAACATGACGGACCTAACTGTGTTCCGGACCGTTAGCGTGGTCCAAGACAAGGGAAGGAAGCCATCCCCCCTTAAGGCAGTTCACAAAGAATTGCATCAATACATTACATATAGACCGGGAGCTAGGTGCACAAAATGGAGGGAACCTTGCATTTCATTTTATAAGCAAGCCGCTTAGTACAGATGTTCCTTAAAGGTGCTAGATTGGTTTAAAAAGCGGAGCCATGACCAATTTCAATGGTGGGGGAATACACAGCGGTCAAAACTTGATTATCAATTTTATTTATATAAAAATTACGTTTTACTTTCATATCTCCTAAACCAGGCAGCGCAGGACAAAGGTTTTAGTATCAAACAATGCGTCTCGTTATTTTGAATTAATTAAATTCTCATCGAAGCTGATCTGACACTTTTGACAAGTACACCTAGTTACCGTCCGTCATACTTACGTCATAATATCAACTGCGGGATAACATTTTGTGTATGCATGTGTATGAGTAAGAATCAAACCATAGATAACACATAATATTATTTTTGTCTTATATTAGGATATGAAAATAAGAATATCAAGCTTTTATTATGAGGAAATACGATCATAGGTCCCTTACTAATTATCATAGTCTCTCATGTTCAGTCCATTCAGTCCATTTACAGTATTTAAAGAAATTACATTTACAATTTATAATTTATTGGATGTACTTAATGTCATTGTTTACATTACTCGTGTTCATTACACTCCCAATCGTACATGCATAGTTCAGTAGAGGGCAAGATGGATTTCTTGTATTTGCAGGGGACTTGGTGCATGAACCATAGGAGTGGTAGCAGGATTCCTAATAAGCCCTCCTTCATAGGCAGCATGTCGGACGTGAAGAGATAGTGCATCCTCTGTCGGAGGAATGTCTTCAAGATTCGTGCCGCGCTCTCGGTGATATTACTGCTGGACTTGTCATACCCAAGTNTCCTTATACATTTGTCCTGAAATCTTATTTTACTATAAATCAGGACTTTTTATGCTCTGCTCATTTTACAATATGACTTCTATATAGTTAATCTAAAAATTTTACATATACACTTTCTGAAACATAAACATATACTACTACTAAAACTACTTGTCCTGTTATTGATCATTACCAATTTACCTCAACCTGTGCCTGTTAGCATCTCTGTCTACTATATATCAATACCATTATTTAATTTATGCTAGATTATAACTATACTTGTCCCTCTTTACCTATTGAAGTTATTTTGACTAAATACACTTGATATGCCTGCTCTGGACTTAGATCTAACTTAAACTAACTTATACCTAGTGCCGTCGTCTACACAATCAGTTTATATCTTTTCCTTCTAAGGAGTCCCATTTCTTCCCCTTCCCTAGTCACTTCCTACCGTGGCCAATCGACATCCCTGAAGTGCTCAATAGCTCCAGCCCAGCATCACACTTGTTTCCAAGAGAGCAGGGCTCTTCGAGTAAGGAACAACTTCCAACGTCTCATCTTTATCTACTTAATTTCCTTTTCCCCTAGCCGGTATTCCAGTCGTCCCTGGTTCATCAGCGATATTCATCACTGGTATCCCTGAGACGCCTTTCCTCAGCTAGAGCTCTAGATATATCCAGAGTCCATCAAAATCTAGTCCACCCTCACTTTTATTACACTTTCTGTGTTTTGTGTCACCAGTTTGGAAACGTCTCGTCTAAGTTTGATGTTTCTTCTCCGTCTCCGTATCCCTCGTCTTCACTCATCACTTCTTCCTCAGTTGTTTCTTCCTGTTTGTTTTGTCTCAAGTCTTGTTTCTCTATTTGTCCTTTTTTTTTTAGTTCGTCCATATGTCTGCTCCTTTCTGCTTTCGATACCCTGTCCGCTATCTCATCGAGGTGGCTCCACCAGTCCACATCACTCAATATATGATAGTTGGCTTGTATAGGCATTATTAGTTCCGCTCTTTCCCTTTCCGTAAATGTACATTCCAAGGCCACGTGTTCCAATGTCGCCTCTCCTCCGCAACAGCAAATACTGGTTCCACTCAAGTTCTTCCTAAAGAGGGAGCTCGATATGGGCCATGCCCTGTGATATAGTGGACAAGTCCCTGGTAAAGTTGAAGATTCTTCATTCTCAGTCTTTTTTGTAAGTTCGTAAATAACTAGAATGTCCTTCTACCTGTGGTACTCTCTTCCCAGTCTGCTTGCCACTCTCGCAGGAGGGTCGCTCTTATATCATCCTTGATAATTATACAGTTAGTTGTAAATTATATTACTTTGTCTAACTTCCCTTTTACAAGCCAATATACAATGGCCCTCTTTCGTACCTCTAGGTATAGGGGCCAGACACCTAGGTTGACACACAACGCGTTTGTTGGTACAGTTTTGTAGGCCTCAGAAAGTCTCATGAGAATTTTCCTATGAAGGCCACTGAGTTTACTATTAGCTCTGTCCCCTCTCAGTTTTTGTTCCCACACTCCTGCTCCATATCCCACTATGGACAAAAGCAACGCCTGATGGTATAGTATAATCAGTTTTAAGGGCAGATAGAAGTTACGCTGCCCTATATTGACTATTCCATTCATTACCCGCAAGGCCCTCCCACATACGTTGTCCATGTGATCTAGGAAGCTATGCTTTTCGTCAATCGTCACCCCCAGGTATCTAACCATTATTTTCCTTCTAATTGTTTGATCTGCCATCTTAATTATAGAATATTTCTTAAGCACTCCCCCAAGCAGCATGTGGGTTGTCTTCACCAGCGTCATGTTGAGTCTCACTTTCCTACACCATTTATCCAAGCTGCTCAGTATCTTATTACTTTTTTCCTTCCAGATTCCTCCTCGAACTTGCCTCTACCACTATCAGCAAGTCGTCAGTAAAAGCAACCAACCCCACCATTTCAGGGAGTGCTTCAATCTCCAGCAACCCAGGCTTGAGACCAACATCCTAAAATATCGGAACACTGACCGATCCTTGCGGGCATACTTTTGTTAATTTTTTACCTATTGTTATTCCTGGGAATCTCAGGTTTGCATATATGTCCCTACAGTAGTCCTTTAAGCTTCTGTAGAGAATCCCCGGGCAGTTTAGTTCTCTTAATATCTTGAATAAGGTTGGCCACCAAAGGTTATCAAATGCACCAAAGATGTCCATAAATATTCCTATCAGATATTTGGCCTTAGATTTTTCTACCAGGCTAAAAGCAGCACAGATCGCATCCTCTGTAGATCTTCCCTTCCTAAAGCCGTGTTGTTGAGGGTGCATTCCTACCTCCTCTATATGTTTTTGCAGTCTCTTGTATAGAATTTTCTCCTGTAGTTTTGCGCATACATTCATCAAACCTATCGGTTTGTACGATTTGGGAGTTGCGGGTCTTTGTCCTCTCCTTTACTCAGATTTACCACTTCGCTCCGCTTGCACACATTTTGGATTCTGCCCTGAGCCAAACACTCATTCATGAGCTAGGGCATAGAGGGTGCTATCTGTTCACTGATTTCTTGATTCACCTCCATCCTGATTCCAGCAGGTCTAGGTGCCTTCTTTCTTCCTATTATAAGTATTACAAAATTCTGTAGGATATCCATTGCCCCCATAATGTCACCACATGACAGAGCCATAAATGTAGATGTAGCTTCTGGAAGGGCACGCTACGTTTCCCATGGCGTTTTATTCCCTTTTTCAAAAAATGCAGACACCACAACACACCCAGAGGAGGCGTAGAAAACTAGCAATGCTCTGGACATTTGTTGGCCAAGTTATCTGGCAATGATGTGTGTAGCGATGAACTTATGACTTTTCCCAGTCTCAAGAGATACTATAATTCTGGCTCTCCGGCAAGTTGCTGTACTGCCGCAATGGCAAGGAATAGAACATCGGTATCAACAGTTCGTAACAGGATTGATTTGCAACAGTGAACTACTGCATCTGCTGCGTGGAGGATAAGCCTTGTATCGGCTTCATGGTCACAAGGACCCCTGTTGGACCCGGATTCCCTGTTGCAAAATGACAGAACATATGTATATACAGTGGTGTATAACTCCTCCAATTAATATTAAAATTGTGTCTTGTTATGCGGGTGCCTCAATAAATTTGAACAACTACAAGAAATGTTCGTATTTAGAGCGATGCGTGTTCTTACTCCCGAATCCCTCTTTCCGCGTGCTGCGTTCTTAAGGCTTTCAGGCAGATATGTAACCCATATTGCATCCATACGTTCCAAATGTGCTCTGGTCATCTTCAGGTAAGGCTAATAGACATCTTTGATCTAATCCTCAAATGTTCTAATGGCTTTGGGATTCAAAATTTTGAATACAGTGAGAAGAACCGCCTGCACAGGTGGGCCATCTTCATATGTTGTGTCTTTGAACGACGTGCTACTCTGAATCAAATTTGACTTTTAGCGAATATGCAGGCTCTCATGTTCGTTATGGAACGTGGAAAAAGCTGATTTGCATGCTGAAAAAACTCCTGTATATCACCTGCACGGTCTAACATGCGATGTAAAGATTACTGAAGAGAGAGAGAGAGAGAGAGCAGTCATTTCTCAAAATATATATTTTATCTCTTGTTTTAGTTGTAGGTGTTTTCTTGGATTACTAAAAATAGTAAATCTGTTCAGCCTTATTGTATCCGTTAGAGCCATGGTCAAACCTATTTGTCTATTCTTCAGGAGGAAGTTGGGAGCCACTGTCGATTTCATTGCTACATGTAGCTGAGTACCTCGCAGAGTTATTGAAATGTGGGTTTAAACAAGCTTGTTCTACACTTCGCTGCAAATATAAGAAATCCATCTTGCCCTGTACTGAGCTATGCATGTGTGATGGGGAGTGTAATGAGCACGAGTAATGTAAACAATGGCATTAAGTACAACCAATAATTTCGAAATTGTAAGTATATTTTCTTTCAATACTATAAATGGACTGAATGGACTGAACATGAGAGACTATAATGATTGGTAAGGGACCTATAATCGTATTTCCTCATAATAAAAGCTTGATATTATTTTAATATCCTAATGAACGGGTAAATGAGTAAAACAAAATGCGTAGTAATATTATGATAAAATGTTAGTGATTTATAAAAGTTTTATCAAATTAATGGTCTAACGCCTGGTTTGCCCTCTTCTCCCACCATTTAAATATTTTATCCTTATAAGCCACTGATCAATGATATTCTTATGAGAAAGTGACTCACCTGCTCTATTGGAAGGATCAATGTGGGAGAAAGTGACCCAACTCCAGAGTGAGAAGGATCAATGCTAAAACCGCAAAAATAATACTCCCCAATCTGCAACTGATCAACGCTATTCTTATGAGACAAAGTATTATTATTATTATTAGCACCGCGTCTTACTACCCGTTCGGGTTTTACGCACTTACGCTAATGTGTAATGGTAGGGTGATTGTGAGATGAAATGGAAGACCTACAGTTTAACGTGGAATCCGAACCACGGCGGAGAACTGGCATTACCCAAAATTACAAGATGTCTTGTCAGAGGAGAAGAAAGGGTTTGGTAATCAGATAAATCTGTGCCGAGACCGAGGATTGAGCCCCGGACCCCAACACAAAAGTCCGACATCTTACTCCTAGACCACCAGGTCCCCATAAGAGAGAGTAATCCATCTGCTTTATCAAAAGGAATAAATGTAGGAGAAAGTGGTCCAACTTTGCAGTGTGGTGGATCAATCCTAAAACCTCCAAAATAATATTCCCCGATCCACCACTGATAAATGATATTCTTATGAGCAATAGTGACCCACCTGCTCTATAATAAAGATTGATGTGGAAAGTGAACCTACTGCGCAGTGAGAAGGATCAATTCTAAAAAACCCAAAATAATATTCCCCCCCTCCATCCGCAAATTATCAATGCTATTCTTAAGAGAAAACTGACACACCTGCTCTCTGGGAAGGATCAATGTGGGATAAAGTGATCCAAGTCCATAGTGAGCAGGATCAATGCTAAAACCACCAAAATAATATTCCCCAGTCCGCCATTGATCAATGCTATTCTTATGATAGAAAGTGACCCACTGGCTCTAAGGGAAGGATCAATGTGGGAGAAAGTGACCCAACTTCACAGTGAGGAGGATCAATGCTGAAACTCAAGAAAAAATTGTTAACCCCCCCCTCCCCCAAAAAAAATGTTTCCCGATCCGCCACTAGCCTACTTTAAGAAGTCTTAATACTACCTGTATGGGTGAAAGGGCCCATCTCAATAGTAAGGAGAGCCCTAGGTAAAACTTGATAGAATTAATGTCAACCACCCAATATTATATTTCCTGATCCGCCACTGATCAATACTATTCTTATGGGAGAAAGTGACCCACCTCCCCAGTTAATAAAAACAATGTGGGTGAAAGTGATCCAACTTCACAGTGAGGAGGATCAATGTTAACCTTATGTAAGAAAGTGGGCTGGAACTCTCATTTTAACCACTACTTAGGAGAAGAAGAAGAAGAGCCACCAAACATTTCATTACTTTTTTTTTAATTCACTAGGAGGAATTTTGATAATGGAACCCACATGTAAAGATTTATAGAAAGCTATTTTTTTATTATCTTCAATATATCAACAAAAAATTGTTATCTTGTATATAAAATTCTCGTGTCACAATGTTCGTTCCCGTACTCCTCCGAAACGGCTCGACCGATTCTCATGAAATTTTGTGAGCATATT
>CABFVX010008520.1:0-23629 GCA_902151425.1 Timema shepardi | reverse complement strand
CCAATTCCTAATCCATTAGAGTAATTAGTACTTAAAGCGTATAACCCGAACGAGTAGTAAGACGCGGTGCTAAATATTATTATTACTATTACTTTTCATTTAGAATCTTCTTTTAGCAATATTGGTGCCGAACAACCCTTAGACACAGGAAAGATATGTTTTAAACACAATTGTATGTCACATTTATGACATGTGTACTCTTTGTTTTATGATCTTTACTTTTAGGACATGCAAAACAACGACTTTGGGTAGATATACCCTGATTTTGGTTGGAAGAACAGTAGAGAAAATCAAAACATATTTCCTTGCGGCCAACATTGATAATATTTTCTTATATTATTTGTGTTATTTGATAGGTATCGATAATATCTATCAAAAGTAATATCTACAGATGACATGACTTTATGTATGAATATATTAGCATTGTTTTAGTAACTTTAGTAACTAACTTCTACTGTTCTTCCTACAAAATCATACTATAGTTTTTTCTGTATGGGTTCTTTGCTTGATGTTGGTTCTGAAGCATGTTGTTTTAGTTTTGAGGTCAGCTCTCTTGGAAGATTTGCCTTCTGCCTGTCTGAAATATACTCTTTGAGCAGCGCCATTGACAAATTCATTAGAAACTTTCTTCAAATTTTGTTTGTTTTGATGTTTGCTTCGTAAATAATTTAGGCATTTATACTCGCCACCTTCATTCAAGTGCAAAGGACATGGTCAGAGGCCAACACCTACTGTTTCTGGACACATTGTAAGAAGCACTCAGTTTGTCTACCACATCTACCCCACATTTTGTCGTGTTATAAAAGGTATTGATTTCACTTTTGGCCTTCTCATCAGTTGAATGATCACCGGCTGCATCATGGTGCATTGTTGACAATAGCAGGACAACTTTCCCAATCTTTGGCGCATATGAAACTAATGTTTTATCTTTATCAAAACCAATTGAGCTAGAATGAGCCGCCTTTCCTCGTGCGTTTTGTGAATGATGGGGGAATTTCTCTATTGTTCTTAAATAAAGTTCCAACTATCCTGAGATTGTGCTCCAACAACTTTGTAGCAATGTTGACACCTGTGAACCAATTATCAGTTGTGACATTCCTTCCAGATTTATAAATTGGTAATATACTAAGGCTTTCAATCAAATCATCAATCTTGTTACTAACTTTGAAGGGGCCTTCTGGCTGATTTCCTACATAAACTTTTAGTTTGACTGTGTAAAACATTCTAGAATAAACTAATGCAAACATTTTAATCCCGTATTTGGCAGTCTTGTTTGGAATGAACATACGAAATGGACAGCGTCCCCTTCATGCTTAGATAGCTTTTCATCCAGAGTTCCATATTCTCCTGGAGAGTAGTGCATCTTGCAGTTGAACAAACTCTTAAAGTGAATTTTGGATTGCTGATAACTTATCCACTTATTTTCTAGCTTCGTGAGAGTCACTGTAGTAAACCTAAGACACCGTAGTCAAAAACGAAATCTTTGCAAGCATATTGTTAATCTAAAAATCTCAACCCCAGTTTCATCATCTGCCCAAAGCTCTTTAAAATTCAAACGACTTGCCTTGTGTGTTCCAGATAAATAGAGAAGGTCTAAAACTGCTTTTATTTCCCTTTTGTTTGTATTCTTTACCACATACTGTTGTTTATAGCGCTTTTTCTGCGTACAATTCGCGAATTTGTGAATAATACCAAATCTGTATCATTTTGGTAGTTGTGAATAAAAAAAGCAATCAATTGGTGTCGGGGCAATTTTTGCATTGCCAATCACACCAGGAAGGTGATAAATAATATTGTGAGTTCTAGTTCTGACATTCAAAGGCTGAATTTCTTTCTTCCATTTTGTAATTTTATCTTTGCCCAGATAAAATGATGAATTAATATCTTCTTCCTCTTCATTATTAAAATCTTCATCCTGCTCTGATTGAGAATCATGCAAACTTTCTAAAATAATGTCCTCTTCTTCATCATCATCCAAATTAACTGAATCCTCTTCTTCTAATTCCCTAATAAGACCCCTTACTCTTTTTGCTACAGGCCCATTTTGATCCATCTGGGAAAAAAAAATTTATAAAATAAACATTGAAAATTTACAAAAAAAAATTAGATTTATTTATTTTCATCACTATATATACAACCAACCCTCGATTCTACGACTCCGAGAATAGAGTCCGCCTCGAAGTAACGACCCTTTTTTGGGGAACCGTGAAAAATGAGGGTAAGGGGTCAAAAGTTTTAAGGAAATTGGCTTGAAAATGTGTTTGTGGCACTTATTTAGGTTATTATCTTGGTGAGAGCTCTATTGCTAGTAACTGGGGTGGGTCAGGTATAAAAATAGACACCAGCCAATAACACTTGACCTTGTCTACCCCCTCCCACAAGCAGGACAATGTTTCCCTGAGCGTGACTGCCGCTACATCACACGCCAGGCTTGTTTTTGGCATTTTTATTTTGATTCTTGATTTTGTGAACAATTTTTGATGACCCACACTATTTTTTTATTTAATACAAACTTATAATTTAGACGAAATGAGTGGAAAGAGGACCTTCTTGACACTCATGAAGAAGAACAAGATCATCCAGGAAGTGGATGAGAAGAAGATTACAAAGACAAACGCTGCGCGGCGGCATGGCATCCTGAAGTCGACACTTTCACGATTCTCACAATGAGAAAAGAAATTGTGAATGCAGTGCAGAAGGAAGGCCAAAAATTTGAATGGTGCAACCAACACATGCATATTTGGACCAGGCTATGCCGGAGTGATTCAGCCAGCATAGAGCGCAAAATGTGCCTATAAATGGACCGTTGATGCAAAGGAAGGTCGATGAATTTGCCCTGATGTTATGTAGAAAACTGTAAATGTTTAAGTGTGTGCAGAGAGCGTTTCAAAGTGTCGAAGAATATCCAACCACAAGATCATCGAAGTGAAAGCACATCCGTCGACCCAACACCGGTGAGGGAGGGGATGCCATTGCTCCAAAACATCCATAGGCACTATCAGCCTCAAGATGTATACAACGCTGACGAGCTGGGGATATTCTTCAACCTCATGCCAGATCAAACTCTTGGTGTGAAAGGGGATATGTGCAAGGGTGCAGAAGAGGAGTAAGGAGTGCCTCATTGTCCTTCTGTGCTGCAACATGGACGGCAGGGATAAGATGAAGCCCATCGTGATCGGGAAGTTCAAGAAAACTGGGGGTTTCAAGGGAAACATCCTGCCTTGTGATTTTAATAAAAAGGCATGGATGACCTCTGGGGTGTTCACAAGGTGGTTTCAAGGCTTAGATTCAAAGATGGATGCCACAAATAGAAAAATCACACTCTTCATCGACAATTGCCTCTCACATCCTGCTCTAGACAAACTCAGGAAAATCGAACTGGTGTTTCTGCCAAAGAACACCACCAGCATGCTTCAGCCCCTCGACCAGGGGATAATTCAGCAAGTGAAAGTGAAGTTACGCGAGATGCTTGTGCGGAGGATGGTGTGGAATCTTGACATGGGCAAAGAGGTCAAAAAGTGGGATGTGTTCAGGACCATGCAAGGAATCTTCGCCAGTTGGAGGGCCGTGAGACTGGCAGTAATCGCCAACCGCTTCCGACACACCCACTTTGTCCTACCAGTCAACGAAGAGGCTGCTGTCTGCGTGTTTCCCGCCGCTGCCAGCGCCAAAGACCCAGATGACCTACTGCCAGTGGACACCAGCTCCCAGCCAGGCCCCTTCACGGCACTGCAGGTGGGGCCCCTCCATGGAACCGCAGCCTGGCCCAACAACAGCACCTTCGTCTGCCCACCTGACTTTTACTCGGTCGTGCGATGCGGAAACATGGCAGAGATTAGCCCTAGACTGCACATATAAAGAGTACATAGCAGCAGACGATGATGTTTGGGGCACCCTCGATGACGCCAATATAATCATGGAGCAGCAGGAGTCCTTTGATGAAGAGGGGGAGGAAGAAATGGAAGAAGAGCCTGAAGGTATTCCTATGGCAAAGGATGTTCTGAAAGCCGGGGACGTCTACTCAAGAGCACTAAAGCGCCAGAGCCACTGGCGGCTCATAGCTAAAAATTAGTGGGGTTGCTGCTCCAGAAAATGTTTAGCCTTTGTTTTAAAATTGTGTAAAAGGAAAAAACATGTATAAAAAGAAAATTTATTCAGGAACTTGATAAAATCCTAACAAAAAAAATTTTTTTTTTACTTTAACTTAAATTGTTATTTATTTATTAATTGTTGTTTATTCATTTAAAAATTAAATCCATTCTTCTGGTTTTAATTTGCGCAAAAAGTTCAATAAATTTATCCTTGATCTCTGGATGACAATTGAGGAAATTTTTCTACATTGAAAGTACTGCAAGTGCATTTAGTCTTTCTGTTAAATAAAAGAACAGAAAAAAAAATGAATCACATAGAATAGCTGGAAGCAGAATAATTATCTTAACTCTACACTCTTCTACACTTTATCACATTCAAGAATATGGTACATGGTTTTTAAGAGCAACACACGCTGAGTAAAAAAACAACACTTCCTTCTGCCATCACACCAGAGCCGGCACTGTGAGAGCAACAGTGCTCTCTTTACCTGACAGTCTCGCCTTCCTCCCCACTGCTCCTAGCACAACAGTCAAACACCATGTCACTGGCACTGTGAAGGGTATATGAACTCTCATGAGTTTTATTGACTGCCATCTATCAGCTATTACAATAAAAAAAAAGGTTGGGGTGTGGTACACCCCACACATCACTGCTGGGTTAAATGATATGCTATCTTGACATATATTTAGAAACAGAATAAAATTTCAATTACAATTTCTTTAATACCAAGATATATTTTCTTATTATCGTTTACAGTCCATCTACAATACATCTAATTTCAAGCTAATTTGGGATCAATTTTACAATCAAAGCTATACATATTCAGGCCTAGAGATGCTTAGAAACTAGCCTAATTAAGTCTCTTTTGTTTGGTACTAGTACTAATAACTGCATCTTGCACACTAATTTAAGGACACACAAAAAGAGGGCTGATCCATTTATTTTTACCTAGAATACTTGTCAATTTTTAATTTTTTGGTCAGACACATTCACATAATTAACTTGTTAAAATTTGTAGTCTATTTATATTTGTGAAATTAAGATCTATAGCAATCAACTCCATATGATTGGCTAGAAATAATGAGGATTATTTTAAAATATTCACACTTCCATTCTTATTAAAAAACAACAGTGTATACACAGAGGTCCTAGAAACTCCTGACCTTCCACTCCTTACAAATTATTATTTAACCATCATCATAAATAACTTAACAGTGGAATCTCATATATCTGGCCCTCATTGATCCGAGTTTACAGTTTATCTGGACTGAAACTTTGATTTTAAAAATATTTATTTGTAACAAATTTTTATGGGACAAATAAATTGATTATTAAAAAAAAATCTTTTGAATAGGCCTAGATTAATTAATTATGATACTTTAGATGTAGGGTGAGTACAGTAGCCTGCTATATTGAACTAAAACTCTTATCAGTATCAGTGGTACAGAACTTTATTTAGTACTGTACAGTATGCTGTAACTTGTTCAGAGCTAATACTGTGTTACGTCAACAAACGTCTGCTTCGGTCGAATTTTCCAGCATACGGATGTGTGTTGCTGGCGAGTGCAAGGGCTGGCACCCCCACCTTTTCCTTTAATTTCAGGATTATCTGGATGACACCTGGTCCTAGTTATACTGGATGGACGAGATTCCACTCTAAACAAAATGATTAATTGATAGACCTAAAAGAAAAAAGGTCGTACCTTATATAAATCCTGCAAAAATATATGTAGGACCTACTTATGTCTTTATAGCATAAACAATTTCTTTGAATTTTATTATATGGCAATTTGGTGACCTGGCGGTCTAGGGGTAAGGTGTCGGACTTCTGTGCTGGGCGTTTTGGGGTTCAACCCTCGGTCCCGGCACAGATTTATCTTATTGCCAAACCCTTCTTTCACCTCTGACAAGACGTGGATTAATCACAACTTGTGAATATGGGGAATGCCAGGCAGGCCTCCACCGTGGTTCGGATCCCACGTTAAACTGTAGGTCCTCCATTTCATATCACAGTCACCCTACCATTACACATTAGCGTAAGTGCGTATAACCCGAACGGGTAGTAAGACACGGTGCTAAAATGACCCTTGTAGGGTTGGTCTTTTTATTTTAACGACCTACAGAAAAAAAATCTTCCCCATTGATAAAAACATGGATTAATCACTACCTACTTAGGTGGCAGTATGGTCTAACGTTTTACGCCAGTGTTAAATTAGACTGCCGATTCCGGGGAGATTTACTCCCAAAAAGACAATTGGGGCGAGAGAAAAGTCGGTTGGTGATTGGGTAATATCTATGGTTGGTCATAGCTACAACAAAGGCGGTGCACCGTGGGGTTTTGGAGCATGGGCACTGCCTTGCTCAGTAGTAGTTAGAATTTTCTCCTCCACCTCAACCTTTGAAGGTTTCTTTAAGAAAAGAAGCTTAAGAGCTGGTACATGATTATGGCCAAACTAAAATTCTTATCAAAACGCAGTTTTCAGCATTCCTCACATGATAACAATGAAATTGGGGTGGGTGAAATGTTTTCCTAATTTTGAAATAACTATTTTTCAATTTTGATGTATTTTAAAAAAGAGTTAGTAGGCCTATAGTTTACCCGATTTCAATTCCATAGTTTTCTAATGAAGGCTGCTGAAAATTGCAACACGGTGCGATACCTGTTTCGAGCTGTATTGCCTGAGCTGCACGTTATTTGTGGGGTGAGACAGGTTCATATGATACCATATGATGATACCATATGATGATGATTAGGAGGTCCTTTAGAGCTAGACAATTTTAGCAACGGTAAAGAACTGTACACTCTCTTTACCCTAAAAGACAGCAAGCAATCTTACTTTTTTTTAGCACCGCATCTTACTACTTACGTGTGATAAGGATGAGGAAGATTGAATTTAGTGTTCTACTTGCATTTGAGTGGAGGGACATTAAAACACCATTTAGGAAAAATCACTCCTCTCTACACCCGACCGGGATTAGAATCTTGATTTCCCTGTCATCTGCAACCAGTCTATTGTGACACCTTAAACCATGCTGCCACCAAAGCAGATAACAGTCTCACCTACACCAATTACAGTATTGCCTTATAATATAAACTCTGCCATAGACAAGGTAAGCTTGCTACTTTCAGTGTAAGCGCAGTGTACATCCCAACACTCCCTACTTCTTACGAATAAGGTTTATGTTTGAGTCATCATGGCACACATTATATACTAAGTTAGGGGTTGGCAACCTACAGAACGCATGCCACTCTTGGCACGCGGAGCGATTTTCAACGGCACCCTTCCTTGCCCATTGGCAAAATTTCACAATAATGTCTTCAGAACTTAATTTTTGCAAAATACATTTTATAACTTTTGTATTTATTATGATCTCTCTGATTTATATTAAAATATTAGATATTCAAGAAATAGTAGTTATTTAATGTATTTGATTTAGAAAAAATGTTGTTACATTTACATTTTACAAGATCAACTTAAATTTGTTTTAATATAACTGTACTAGTTAACTAGTATAAAGATATAAATGATTTGGGTGGGCCTTAGGTTGGTTGGCACACTGCGACTTTCAACATTACTTCGAAACAACACTAATAAAAGGTTGCTAACCCTTGTAAAAAAGTATAACTCACTCATTCAGGCCAAAATGTGGTTTAGTTATACTGCAACAATAACTAGAATATTCTACTGACAACTCCACCTTTGGCGTCAATGTGCACGCTGAAGTTATTATATCTGGACAAGGGTTGTTCGATGATAATTAAAGGCACTTTTCTGTTATCTATCCATGTTGTCATTAAATACCTACCCTTCCTTGAAACTCACCCTTCGCTTGTTCTTCTAAGCTACATTTCAATTTTCATAGGAAGAACATTTTTTATTTTCTAAAAGGTCTTTTCTACAAAATACAGCTACAGATTATCCACTTAAATGGCCAAATGTGGCCTCCAAATGACCCCCTAAAACTTTTGATGGCACGGCTTATTTGACTATATAGTTTAAGCATATATTTAGGTTTAGTAATATAGTAATACTTTTTTGTTCAAATAGACCTATAGATTCACAATTTGCATTTATGATTATTTAAAATTATCTATCCAAATAAAATTGTCACAGAATGGTACCAAATGTGTGTTGTCACCTCATAAGCAATAACTGTACATCATATCAAGAGACCAAATGGAGTATTTCGTTCTTAAGGATTTTAAAGAGAAAGTTTGTAGAAGAATAGTTTGAAATGAGATTAATTTTGCCCACAGTGGATCTATAACAATTTCAAAACTTGGCCTTGTATAGCATTTAACCTAACATATATGTGATTTCTCATCCCACATCCCCAATTTAAAAATAAATTACATCCTCTCTCTATTATAAAAACCCTTCTTCTGATTAAAAAACAAAACAAATTCGCATATTTGCTTCGGTGGCCATTAAGGTTTCACTCTCGCAATAGACTATATTGCTGATGACAAAGACATTGAAATTCAAATCCTGGCCGGCTGCGCTGAGGCTTTTTTTTTGGTCAAAAACCCCCACACACAAATGCAGGTCCATTTCCTCTAAATTCAACATTCCTCATCCCAAACTCATTAGCATAATTAGTAGGCCTACATTTGTGTATAACTTCAACAGATAGTAAGACACGATGCTAAAAAATTGGCCTAAATAAATTATTCATTCTTATTTAATTAATGATAAGTGATCAGTATATTTAGCACCATGTCTTACTACCCGTTTGGGTTGTATGCTTTTAAGTACTAATTACGCCAATGAATTAGGGATTGGGCAGGTTGAATTTAGAGGAAGTGAACCTGTATTTGTGTGGAAGGAGAGTAGAAAATCATTCAGGAAAAAACACCCCACTTCACCCGACCGAGATTAAATCCTCGATCTCCCTCCTCGTCAGTCTGGCTCAACACTAAACTAGCGCATTAGCCAACTGGCCACCAAAGTGGTTATGCACACTAATGTTATTTATGTAAAATGTTTATTTCCCCAATTATATCAGAAATCTTTCTACATTAGGAATAGAGCTCAATTGTTTATCATGGCTTTCGAACTAGCTTTTTTTATACCAAGTGATTCTGTCAAGAACTTTATACTAAACAAAGTAGGGCCTATACTTTTTTTTATCACATTGGTTGTTATAGCAGTGTTTTTTTTTAAAATTAGCTTACTGGTGCAATCAGTGTGCTGTGTTTCAAGATGGTGTTTCATATTCATTAGCTTTTTGCTTTAAGCATTGCGTAAATCATAACACACAGTGTCACATGTATCTACCAACACTCATTCTTGGGGACCTTTAATTAAAAAAAGCTGTCTAGGCCTATATCATAGACCGACATCTTAGCTCAATTGATAGCGTGTTTGTCTACTGAGCTAAAAGTCCCTGGTTGAATTCCCCGCATGACTGAAAAATTTATCATTGATAAAAATATGGGTTTATTCTTTCACAGTGATGAATTAACAGTCGGGGACTGGATGTTGTGTTGTCATAGTCTTAAGTTAGATTATAAGATACATGAAGCTACGACAGGCCTAGCCAGCCGGTAGTGGCTTGAATAAAAAACTGGCCCATGCCACAAGCTGGAAACAATAATGGATGTTAAGTTTATACTATATAAAGTTTTGTGAAATTCAAGGTTATCCAAACATTTGCATGAAATAAACAAATTAATAGAAACATTTTAGAAAAAACTGGTAAAAAAAACCCAAATTTAGTGAGGAGTGTAGTTAAATATAAAACAAAGACTAGGATTGGAAAACCTACTAGTTAATAAACATTTTCCCATTAACTGTATTATATTTAATTAATAGGAAAATGCATCAAAATGATTAAATTATATAACAATTAATTGATTTAAATTATTTATTTTCAATGTAAATATTAATATGTATTTATCCTAGTAATTTTAAACCTGCGCCACCTCTGAACAAAATTTTGTGAGACCAAGGTGGGAACAGCCGATCTAGCATTTTGACCCATTCTTCACTTGGGCATCATCATCGTTTCCAGCCTGTAGCCGGGTCTGTTTGGTAAAATACCTACATCTTCCTCTACTATCCTTCCACCACTCTTCCTCCTTTAATTTCTTCCATTCTTCTCCTCCTCTCACTTGAACACTTTCTGTTATCGGCTCCTCCCAACTCTTTTTTTCTTGGCCTCCGCTGCATTATTTTTCTCACATACTTCAATTCCAACATTTTCTTCGGCATCCTTGTTTCTCCTCGTGACTGCTAACGTGCTCCTCACAAACTTGATTCCCCGTGGCCTTCACTTTCCTAGTTTCTCTTACATTCACTGTCCATGTTTCTGCTGGATATGTGACATATGTGTCACGTGGGCAAGCCGCATTAAAATTATATTAAATGAGAACTTTCGACTCCCAGCTAACAATTTTTGTTTATATAAATACTACTTGTACAATACAAAACTAATTATGGTAATAAATAAACAAAAATAAAATAAACCTTCAAAACAAAACATTACCCAGCTAAACAAACATAATGCATTGGCAACTCAATCTTTGTCTAATCATGACCATAAGATAACAAGAAACAAAGTAATATACTTTTTTTTTAGCACCACGTCTTACTACTTGTTTGAGTTATACATGTTTATGTACTCATTACATTAATGGCTTTAGGGATTAGTAAAGTTATATTTAGAGGAATTGTACCGTACCTTCTTTTGCATGAAAGGAGAGTAGAAAACCATTTTGTAAAAACCATCTCCAGTACACCGACTGAGATTCAAACCCCGATCTCCCCAACATTGGCAGTGCAGCCTCCTGAAAGAGTAGCCTGTTACACCTTGCAGCCACCGAAGCAATTAATATACAGTGTTACAGAAACATAATGGATAAAAGGTAATCACAGTTGACCAAAGAGCATAAATTAAATAATAGATAATGTTACAGAAACATATTTTAAAAAATAAGCATGGTTTTCCAAAAAGCATAACGGTTCACTGAGATACGTTGATAGGAGCTGTATACTATAATTGATCTGTCTCTTCTATATAGCCACTAATTTTTCTATCTCTTCTTTTTAGCAAAGTAATCCATACACTAATAGAGTCCCTTTAAGAAAATCTTTAATCTATATTTCTAATTTGGTAAGGAGTAATAATAATTGATAGGTTATATCTTCTTTTTTACTCCCTTCTCCTTATTTTATATATGATTTAGTTTTTCTTCTATGGCAATGACACATTTCGGTGATTTTTCCCCATCTTCAAGTCTTATTTGTATTAAAGATGATTGATTTTATGTCATACTATTAGAAAGTTAGCGAAATCTTACAGTTTTATATGGAATAATTTTAAGTGAGAATTTAGTAAAAATTATTCCATATAAAATTTCACAAATTTCTAATAGAATGGTGAAAAATCACGGAAACATGTTGTACTAGAATATAAAATAAGAAGGATATAAAAAATAAGATATAACTTATCAATTTTTATTTTTAGGTTTTTTTCATCTGCCTGTAAATAATTTCAATTTTCTAACACATCAAGAGTTATTATTTCTATTGGTTTGTTAAGTTTCAGAATTTCCATTTCTTAAAACCAATTTCCAAATTTATAGTATTTTCTGATTATCTAGGGTAGTCTTCCTACCTCCTCTTAATATCTCATTTCTCTAGTACACCACGAATTGCTTATTCCTATTAGTTTTTGAATTTATTAGCTATCCAATTTTCCAGGCTACATTAAAAAACAAAATTTTCTTTCAATACTTTATTTATCCCTACTTAATTTCAATTTTCTACAACCATACAGGGGTTTTTATTCTATAAGTTTTGGACATTTCAATCACCCAAACCAGCAGCATAACTATAGGATGGCTTAGGTGGCAAAATGCCACAAGCACACAATCAAATGCGGCCCACCACGCAGGCCACCCGCCTAAAATTAATTTGGTAAGAAACAAAAGTGTTGATTAAAAATCTTACCATTCAATAAAATGTTAAGTCAATAGTCACTTTATTTTGCATAATTTAATGTTCTACAAAAAAAGCTATGTGCATATTTTTCTGTAAAATCAATATTTAACAAGATAGGTACAAATAAATCTAAAAAAGAAAACTTTGAGAAAATTATAGACATTTTCGCAGAGATCAAAGTAAGAGGAAAGTGTTTTAAATGGCGATGTTTGTTTAGTCTCGGTTTTAAGTGTTTATATTGTTTATGGTTTTGTTTATAATAGCAATTTTATCAGACAAAATGTTGATCTTTATTACAAAATTTATAAAAGAATAAGAAATGCTAATGTGATTTATTATAATCTACAATTGCACATAAAAAAAATTTTGGGGGCGAGGGAGGCTTTATTTTATTGGAAGGGGGCTCACCTTGCGATGGGCCAATTACTGTCTAGTTACGCCTCTGCTGGCCCAACTCCCTAGTTTACTGAATTTATTGTTTAGAAACTAAACATTTTCATACTCTTCAAGTTATTTGAGGTTGTTTCTTTACATGCATGTAAATATTTCAAATTTTTAGTTATACCAGGAAGGTTTTTTTATATATTAGTTTTGGAAATTATAACAACCCCTTCCCCAGCCACCCATTTTCTGGCCCTTTATTTTGAAATCTAAAAATGTTGTAACTATTTGCAGAGGCCCTTATACTTACTTACCTGATAAATTTTAATCTTCTACAACAATGAATACTAATGTTTAGTATTTTGTATATTTTAAAATTCCCCATTTCCGCAACCCCCAACTATAGATTTCGAAATATTGAAGACTTGTCTTTAGAGTGTTTCCCTTACATTAAATGCAAATTTCAGTTTTCTATATAGCATAAAAGTGTGTTTTTTAGTTTGTTTGTTTTCTGTTCATACACCGTAACACCCTTTATTTCAGGGAATAACATTTTTAAATTCCAAATTTCCATACTTAATGCTCATTTGAAGTTGGCCCAATAGCAACCTGCCTAATTTAAGTTTCCTATCACACAGAGTAGCTGTTTTTATTATTTCTGGAAATTGATTCCCATTTAATAAATTTCAAATTTTATAACTTATTTGATTAACTACTACCCTGTCAAATTTAATTATTTTACTCCAGATAAAATGTTTTTTTGTATTATAGCCTTCCCCTCATTCCCCAGCATGCTGTTTTTAAATTTACAATTATTAGATTTTTCTGGTTATATGGGACAATTCCTCCACCTTTATTCCAATTCTTAGCTTTCTAGCTCATGAATTTTGAAAGTGGGTTATCTTTTATTGGGCACAAACACATGTGCATACACACACACTCACACACTTTCTGCCTTATATATATGGCACGGCCAAAACAAGAGTTAGTTCGTGGAAAGATTGACCACTCTTAACTTTGGCCACCAAATTCAATCATAGCACCAAATATATAATAATTTACCATCAGGTCAGTCTTTGGCCAACCAGCTCTAGATATGGACGTAAGAAACTAGTTAAAGCAAATAACTTTCTGTATCTCACTTATACAGGGTGTCCCACTCGAAGGTAGCCCTGAAAAGAAAGTGTCAGTTTACATTGACCAGACAAGTCGAAATTAAATGAAACATTGATATGTCCTACCTGTGTGTATGAGAAATGGGGGGGCTGATCACAACATGCTGGAAGTGTCCTCCTTGGGCGTCCAAACACTATAAAACACTGTGCTCCATATTCTTGAAGGTGGCAGCCAGGACCTGCGGTGAGGAGACACCACCGAATCTCGCGCTGAATGTTCTCTCCTAAATCCTTCCTCTGACAATTCCTTATGAACCCACCAATCCAATACGTCTTCACAATAAACACATGCTCTTCCGCTGAATACCAATACATGTTCAATGCTCGCTCACCTCATACACTCAGTTCAGACAACTGTCTCCACGTGCAAACAGCCGGCACAATACTACTTTCATTGTAGTCTCCTCCCAAAGTTTAATCTTGTCAGTGTTGCTGTATTTCCTTTCTCTTAGACTACAGAGTATTGCTTCAAAGTGTCAACGCAATCCACCAAATTTTACCAAAAGTATACTGAGAACATCGGGGCAATCTTAGAGTGGGACATATTTCATTACATGTAATTATAAGCATTTTTGAAAGTTTAACAAATCACATAGAAAAGATTAACATGTTCTTAACACTTTGAAGCCTTTTTACTTTTACTTGTTTGTCCAGTCAAAGCTCTTAATAAATTTGGAGCTATTTATCATTAGCTTGTTTATACTTTCATTGAGGTAAGGTTTAAGTTAGGTTGGGATGGTTCTATGTCAACTAACCAGCCCTTCGGGCACTGGCCAGGCTGTTGTCAAATAGCGCTTTGACAGACCAAAACACAAATTCAAATTTCCCCCCCATCAATATGTAACAATTTGGCTGGATCATCTGGCCAATGCGCAAAGAGTTCCGGCCAATTCGCCAAGTAGCTAATTTTGGGCCTTGACTGTAGCATTTTATGTATAATCATCATCATCAACAACTGTTTCCTGCCTGTGGCTGGGTCAGTTTAGTAAAATGCCTCCATATTCCTCGATCCTACCACCATTCTTCCTCTAATTTCTTCCATTCCTCTCCTCTCACTGGCACATTTTCTATAATCTGCTCCACCCACCCCGTTCTTGGCACCCCTTGCGGTCTTTTTTCTACATACTTAATTTCCAACATTTTCTTTGGCATCCTCCCCTTTTCCATCCTCATTACATGTCCATACCATCTCAGGCTTGCTTCCTCTTCTATTTTCCAGGTAACTTAATTCCTAATCTTGTTTCTCCTTGTGACAGCTAACATGCTCCTCACAAACTTCATTCCCATGGCCTCCACTTTCCTAGTCTCTCTTACATTAATTTTCCAAGTTTCTGCTGCATATGTGACAACGGGTACGAAGCACGACCTATACATCACTTCCTTACCCTTCAAGGGAACTTCCCTTTGCCATAAAGGTTTCTTACACACCTATAGAACAATTCCCACTACTATCCTCTTCTCATTAAATCCTCCC
This sequence comes from Timema shepardi, assembly GCA_902151425.1. Classification (NCBI taxonomy): domain Eukaryota; kingdom Metazoa; phylum Arthropoda; class Insecta; order Phasmatodea; family Timematidae; genus Timema; species Timema shepardi. The sequence goes on along the minus strand of CABFVX010008520.1, from coordinate 8,561 downwards.
TACTTTCACCTTTCTCCTCAATCACGCTTCCAATATATTTTACTTTCTGTACTTTTCTCAGCTCTACTCCATCCAACCCTATAGCTTTACTAAGCCTTATCCTCTTCCGTGTCATTACCATCACTCCACACATTGCCATGCTAAATTTCACTCCACACTCTTTCACTTCCTCATTCCATTCTTGTAGTTGTTCCTGTACTTCCTCTTCCTTCTCCCTCCATATCATCAAGTCGTCAGCAAACGTCATGGCTTTAATCCTTTCCTCCCCGAGATTTTCTGTCTTCCGGTTGATGACCATTTCCATCACCATTACTAATAGTAATGGTGAAAGGGCACTCCCCTGCTTCAATCCATATAACCCTACTCTTTCTTTAATTACTTTTGAATTCAAATCCCCCATAACTATCTGACACTTGTTTCCTATATACCTTTCTAGGTCTTCCTCAAACTTCTCTTTTTCTTCTGTTGGGCACCCAATTTTGGTTCATACACTTGGATCACCTCCACCTTTTTTCTTTGTCATACTTACATACATACATACATATGTATGTATATATGTATATGGGGGTTGTCCAACAGAAGAAAAAGAGAAGTTTGAGGAAGACCTTGAAAGATATATAGGAAACGAGTGTCAGATAGTTATGGGGGATTTGAATTCAAAATTATGAAAAGAGAGAGTAGGGTTTGAGGAGGTGTTATGGAAGGAAGGATGGGGAGAGAGAAACAAGGAGGATAGAAGGCGGTTGCACTTTTGTGTAAGAAATAAAAGGAAAGTGGGCAACAGCTGATATAAGAAGGAAAGGATAATTGTCATTGGAGAAGAATAATATTGGTTTTGTTGTTTTTACCCAGCGTTTATCTATAGGTTATTGAAAGTTTTTCTTAAAATCCAAACATGTCTGAATCATTAGTGTCCAAGATTCCAAGATAATATGATGCTTGTGGCTTCCATTTTGAGAGCAACTATAAATTCAGAGAATAACCCCTTTTTTTTTTTTCCAGGGTACGGTCAGTAAATACAATGAGCTCACCAGCTTTATGGCTCTTTCCACAAACCACTATGTGAATTCATGTAAGTTCACAAACTAATGTAAGATATATTACCATTAATGTTAACATTCATTGCCTTAAGTTCACTTGTTAGGTTGTTTGCTTACTGATCTAAGGAACCCTGTTCATTAGCATTCACTATCAACGAGACCGTGCCGACCAATGAGATAGCCGAAGAATTCATCCAATAAAACTCTTTGAAAGAAAATTGTCTAATGCAAGAAGCAAGTGCCAACTAGTCAGCTGATCAATAAAATAACCTATAATACCCTTTTTTTGAGTAAAATCCCAAGATATAAGCTACTTTAAATAAGGTCTATTACAATCACAATAAACATATTTATAACACGATTTGAATTATCTCAATTGTGCTTTTATTTTGATACATGCACACATATTTACTTAACTGTGTTTAATAATTCGTATAAACTAGTCCTTAGAAATTTAAAGTTGGTCAACTTTCTACGGAGTACGGACTTGCGGATAAGGACTCTGTTGACAGAGCAATCTTATACTGTGTCACACGGACCACAGACATATGGATACTGAGTTTGTAGATGGGGCTTAAGGGTTTTCATTACACAATAGCAAGCTGTTTCAGTTGGTGGTAATCCAACTGGACAAATTACCTATACAAATCTTTGTGGGGAGGATGGTATAGATTTACTGGTTTGTCTTATTGTCGTTGGCATATTAATGTTACCTGATAAGTCTGCACTTAAGCATATTCTCTTCCCACTCTTTTTCCGGGGATGGTTGGCAAGACCGCCGCCAGGTATTCGCGGGCATATGAAAAAAAGAGTCGCGTCGTTGCCTGGTGATAGGTCGGTCACTTGCATACTGACAACCGAAATGTCACAAACTATCAGGGTAGCATTATGATAGAACGCTTTGTACAGAGACATTCATCGTTGTTTTAAAGTGATCATAAAAGCCAGATGGATCCTTCTTGGTCTCTGTTGAGTTTAATTCAACTATCAAATAAATAACGCTATCTGGTCTACCCAACACAAGGACAGGCAGGATGACTCGTCCAAGGCGTTACATGGCTAACCCAGAGCGGTACATTGTAATAAATATTCTTCATCTAAGAGTGTTTGTATGGCTTTGCAGGTATACAAAGGGCCTGCTCCCTTGCCAACATTAGTGCAAACAACTTCTAAGATCTACGTTGAACATGACAACAATACGTTTGGGGATAGTACTGGGTGCTGTTGTTATGGTGCTGGGGAAAATCTCCCATTTAGGTAACTTGACCACATTATACATGTTGAATTAAATAACATAGCTATCATATTTAGTTATTACGGTTATAGCCGCATCTATATATCATAACCTTTAAATTGAAAAATGATACCTGGGCACAGGAATCGAATCTGGGACCTTTAGCTTAGTACACCATTGCTTTAACCACTGAGCTATCTAGGAGTCGTCCCGTGCTGAGGTTAATTCTTCACTCATATTTGAAGGCAGAGTCTCTGATGGGCGTGCGGAAATTGTCGGCTACAAATGTGTGAATGATTAAGATCACGAGCTATCAGATATTGTCATCTTATGGTATACTTTGTTTTTATCATCCTTCCATACTCTTAGGGTCAGTTTCATAGTTAGACTTAACACGCCTTAAATGAGGCTCGATACCAAACATAAAACGAAACCTACCTAGACTTGAATGTTATGGGCTAGTTTCATGTGCGAAACAGGCTCATTCCATTCTGGTCTAGGTACTGTAGCCTCATGGCTTATATGCTGCTGACTGACAGCTCAGAGCTGACAGCTAAAAGCTTTGAAATGTTACCAGACCAAATTATGTATCCCTACGCCAAACCATATGATCTGCAAAAACATGTGTTTAGCAGCTGTCACTTTTGACGGTCAAAATTTAGGTATATTCCAAAATGTTGACTGTCAGAAGTCAGCTGTGAGCTGTCGGTCAGCACCAAAGAAGCCATGGGGCTACTGTAGGTGTTGTCCTGTATTTAGTATAGCTTCACACTTAAGGCGCACCAAGCCTGACTATGAAACTGCCCCCACTCTGCAAAAAATTTGATATTATATCATCAAGCAACCATTTACTGTGTGCGTACTTTGATATTTCATGACAATGTTTAATATAAAGGTTAATCTATTTCTAAAAAACTAAAAATATTCTATATCCTAGAATCCTTACCAATCCAACAACATAATTTTACAATCCTACCTTTCTTGTAAAGGATTGAACTTTAAAGTAGGCTAGTCGGGAAATGCTTTGCTTGTGAGATCAAGGAATCAGCTGCCCACCTCAAAAGCTATTAATTTTATTTCCATTTCCAAAATATAGTTGTTGATTATGATAATCATATTGATCAGAGGTGGGCAGAAAGAGACTGGGAGGTCTCACACGCAAATGATGAAAAGTGCCCAAATTAAAAATGTAAGACAGTTAAATGTAAAATTTGACAATACTTTTGATTCAAACGATATGCATGACATATCAAGCACACTGTCAGGAAAAAGGTTATTTTACTTTGACAACTCAAATTGGCTAAACTTTAAAGGTCAATTCACCACTTGTGACGATTGGCGATAGGGTTGCCCAACCCGGATCCAGATGTTACAAAAACCAGTTCTCTGTCTTTGTCTGTTAAAAAAAAACTTAGATAAAACACATTTACACAATATTGGAAAGTAAATCTTATCTGCGTTTCATTCTTCAGACGAGGGTCATACTGGGTGTATGGTGAGTTCGCCTTTTGTGACCCCCTACTTTACCTCCTGGCTTGAGAGCAGCCGCAAGGTCCGGGGCTGTTCTTTGGGGTACAGGACTCTAAAGTCGTATTTCTCTGAGGTGCATGCCATCTTGCTCCACACTGTGGGAGACATCGCAGCTTCTGCTCAAGGGATGGGCATACAACCACCTTCGTCTGTTGTGGATCTCCTCTTGCAAGTCAACACACAGGTCAGAATGGCTAGAAGCCTCCCTTCCCCCTCTTTTTGAAAACTCTAAAAAGAGCCATTGCTCGTTTATTATCTTCAAAAGCACACACATATATATATATTTTATCAGACGTATATCAATTTGTGGTAGCTATTCTCTTGTGAATAGTTTTGAATATTTTTTTTAAAGTTAACTAGCTAGAAACTCTATAAACTCGTTAGCATGTCTCTTTAAGGTCCATTTGTTTGTCGACAGAATGATTTTGATAAGCTGGATGAAGTAATGGCAAGACTGGTTCTCATTCTTGATACAAATCGCCCCATCCACTGGAGGTTGAAGGTTCATTTATCTGATACACTTCGTGAACAATCTGACAAACATCATACTATGGGCATACCCTATGTAGTGGTGAGTCAATCTCTATTTTATATCAATTTTGCATTTGCCTCTTGCCTACATTCCTTGTATTGAAATTATTATGCAATACTTTAATTATTACATTTAATAAACAACATTTTCAAACAGTGTGATTTTATAATTTATGTATTTTTTAGCATCGTACATTTCTATTAAAAATATGCTCATGAATTTACTTTCTCGCAACCCCCCGGAGAAAGGAAGTATTGTGACGATCAAAAAATCCTAACTCGATATTTTGACGGATGTCGACATTTCACGGCTTCTTGAAACTGAAAAAGTGATTTTCATGATACTGTGGGTTTGAATCTCGTTATCTAGGGTTCTCACAATGATCCCCGGAAGGGGTTATTGGAACTTAATCACCTAAAAATTAAGGATGGTTTACTTAAGGGTAAAAAGAGAGGAGAAGAAGATATTTTCTTGAAATTTGCTCTTATGACTTAAGACTAAGACTATTGTTGTGTGTGTGTGTATATATATATATATATATACACACACACACACACACACACACACACACACCCGCCTCGTTGGCGTAGTTGGCTAACACGCTTATCGTGAAATTAACTTTTAAAGTAAATAAATTTGTTTAGTGGCTAGTGAGGGAAACTTTAATAACTGGCCGCATTCAACATAGAGAAACACTAATTTTTAAACTGATTAATATAAACAATTAAATAACAAGTTTGTCTATTTATTGCAAACATCTTAGTATAAAAAAGTTATAAACTACAAAATGAATATTAATTTAATTGATTATAGTTAATACGAAATAGAATGGTTATTGATATATGTGCAATTGTGCGTACTGACTTCTTTAAAAACAATTACTGGAAACACAAAAAGCTTCTAGAAATGGGGGGAGGGGAGAGTTTAAAACTTTAATCCCCACCTTTCTTATGCCCATGTATGTGTGTATATATATAGTTGCATTGCATTATTATTTAGGAAGGTTTAATTTAGAGGAAGTGAACCCGCATTTGCGTGGAAGGAGAGTGGAAAACCATGTAGGAAAAACCCCTCCCAGTTCTCCCGACCGAGATTAGAACCTCGATCCCCCTGTCCTCGGTGGTCGAGCTCAACACGACTGGCGTGTTAGCTAACTACGCCACCGAGGCGGGTTGTTGCATTGCACATTTAACAATCCTTCCTGATGCGTTCCAATAGAATGAAACTTAATTCGAGGGAGTGAAAGTTAACAAGCAGTTGTCTTCAGGAGGCTTCCATTACTTCTATATCCAGTGGTGGCAGCACTGTACATTGTGAACTATTTTACTCTTTTTATTTTATCATTATTGCCATATTATGTTTGTTCCTATCATTCCTTCCTGTACCTTCCAAATAGCAAAGCATACCTCCAAAACTGAAAATAGATTTTCTTTACAGAGAGATTAAAAAAAATGTATCTGTAATACCATAATGCATATATATTTTTTTGTCAGATGTCTCAAGGCTCCACTATAGAAAGTACTATACCGCTGAGGGAGACACACAAATCGTGGCACGGAAAAAAGCATGTCCAGCGATATATAAAGAAGAATTTCCGGGGCCACTTGGCATCATACAGTGAAGTGAAAGGTGCCAATAGACTGGTACTCCGTGTCGGTGTGCGTCAGCCAGGGATCAAAGGAATCAATAAGTGTGATATGTACACGCAGGAGGAGAGTAGACTGCTTGTAGCGATGCTAGCCATTCAGCTCACTACGGAAGGGTGCTTCTATAAAGACACTATTGATGACACCTACGTGTAAGTTTAAAATTGATTACTGATTGAGGTTTAAAAAATTAGTAATGTATGACCCCGACCACAGAATGAACCTGAATAGCTCCGTGATAGAGCAAAGGTGTGCTAAACCAAACATCTTGGGTTTTATTCTTATGGCCATTAGAACTATCGCAGATATATTGCGAGATAATTTGTTAGCAAGATAGAGTTGTCATGTGACACAGTATCGATAGGTTCCAACATATAACTCTAAATCTCGCACTATCATCGTCATCATTATCGTTGTCGTCTCCATCATCATCATCATCATCATCCACGCTTTCCTGCCGCTGGTAGTGTCTGTCTCGAACATAAATCGTTCCATTTGCTCCTGTCTTCCCATCATTTATCTTAGCTGCACGCTGGCCCAACACTTCCTTCATCCACCTTTCCCCGGGTCTTTCTCTTGGCCTCCTGCCTTCCACCTCTAGTTCAAGCATTCTCCTTGGAATCCTCCCCTCTTCCATCCTTTTCACATGTCTATACCACCTCAATCTCACCTTATTTATCCTATCATGCAGGGCCTCCTTTTCTCTCTCTCTCTCTCTCTTTCTCACCTTCTCCATCCTGGTCACTCCTAGCTGCCTCCTCAGAAATTTAATTTAACAGGCTTGTATCCTGCTCATATCCATTTCCTTCACACATATATATGGATTTTTAATTATCGGCGTTAAATATCTGCATGATAGAAAACCGACTATCCTTGGCCGATTGTGCCAATATCGGCTGATAAATCTGATAGGTTATCTGCATTGGCCCAGCCATAATACTTTTTATTACTGTTCTTTCAGCGATGTTTATGTAATAGAACTAGATGGGGGTAGCAAGAGAAACAGACTTCACAGAACTCTACAGCCAGTGTTGATCCATTTACAAGCCGAAGATATTGTTTTGGAGCCCCGTAATGTGACCTTGATTCTCAAGAGTAGTCAGCCAATCAAGTGGCAGCTAGGTATCTCGGGCAGCCTGGGGAACCTTTTAATTGTGGTAAGGGAGACACTTTGTTTTCCGTTTTTGTGTTGTAAGTTGAAAATGGTAGCTCTATATTTCAAATACATACTTTACATGATTGATATGTTTATAAAAAAAGTAATTGTTTTAAAAATGGCATTTACATTTATTTTTTAATTATTGTATTTAATAACAGGGTGTCTAACATCCGGGAAAACTGGAATCAGTCGGGAATTTAAATCGGTCAGGAAAAAACGGGAATACGTCGGAATTTGGTAGACCTCAATTTAGATAATAATTAGGGATGAAACATTCAAATCTTGAACAGTGTTTGAGACTTGAGATTAAAAAAAAGTATTAAAAATAATATTTGGTACATAAATGAAAGGCAGAAATTGTGAACAACATTGAATGCCTGACAGTGTCAATGCATTGATTGCCTGACAGTGTCAATGCATTGATTGCTGTACATTTTCAAATAGTCCCCAGCTCCAAATGCTATATGCGACATCTCAGAATCCGTGAAATGTTCCTTGCTAAACGTATGAAGTTTGAATGATAACAGCGAAAAATAACCATTTAAGCAGGTGCCCAACAGCGCCCTGTAGCACCTAAAGATGATGTCTGTGGACATACATTTAGTAATTAAAATGGTTTGTTTTAGTGTTTCTTATTTCCAGTTTAAGTTTGTACAGAGTTTTAAATCACCCTATGTGTGTGTGTGTGTGTGTGTGCGCGCGTGCGCGACAAAACTGAACAACTACTCAAACATTTTATTATCATGTGTGATGAAATGGTTAGTATATTTTGAAAACATTGTGAACTGAGCTTAGAATGTGTGCTGTTTTATTTGTTCAGAGCAGTGATGAAGACATAGTGGTGAATGAAGGTCATGTAAACATGAAAGTCTTGTCCAAGAATTTGCCCAACTCTTTGAACACACTGCTACTGGACATTGCGACCGAATTTGGACCGCCAATAATGTATGCCAAAACCGGTCCGGCCTCGACTCTGAGACTAGTTATTGCTGGCAAAGACAAGACAGGTGGGAAATATTTAGTTTTAAGGTTTTGTTTTTTTTGCATTTAAATTGAGAGTGTAGTTTAGAGCAAACTGAGATATGTATTTTTACAGTTTTTATATTTAAAAATAATAAGTCTAAAGCTTGGCTCAAGTCTTATATTTATAAAATCTGAATTTTAAATTTTCTTTTGAATATCAAATCCATGTAGGAATCTTTGGATCTTTAAAATTGTACAATTTAAGTTAAATTGTAAGTATTTAAAATGGAACTAAAAAAAAGTTGTTTGAGACATGGTGGGACTGACAAATGCTATTTTGTTTGTCATGCCATGAACGGTCTGACACCTTAGCTCAGTCGGTAGTGTGCCTGTCCACCGAGAAAAGGGTCCATGGTTCGATTCCCGACATGGCTGAAATATTTATCGCCAGTGGAAT
>CABFVX010008518.1:0-23634 GCA_902151425.1 Timema shepardi | reverse complement strand
CTTCATCGTACCGTTATTCATTTCATCAGCCATTAAAAGAGAATACACCACTGATTTACTTTTGAACTTTTGCTACCGAAATCAATTACCTTGGATATAACAAAGACACGACAAACATTACATTACAAGTCTGTTAAACCCAACTGAACACAATACTAAAAAAAACAAAGAAGACAACAACGCACATGCGCAACAACACAAGAGGCTAGAAACAAAACAACTACATATGTCTCATCATATTCAAGAACTAAATAATGTCAACAAGGTCACTTAAGAATAATGCTGCGAATTTAAATTTAGTGAATATTTATGTGGGGAAGTTCTTTTAGAACAGGAGACCAAATTATTCGAATGTAAGGAAAATTATACTTTACGCTTATTAGGAATAAATAGTGTTAGTAATTTTTCGTACTTGTAAAGTGTGTTTCTAGACTAGCTAAGTTATGAGTTAGAGAGGAAGATGAGATAACTAGTATATTCCTGTACTTTCACAATTTATAACTTTGGCATATTATTGTTACATAGGTGTTATAAAAGGAACTTAAAAACATTTTACGAGAATGTTGTATTTTCACAACGAGTAAAGATATGGGTTATGTTGCAGAAATCTTCTATACTATTAGTGATTGTCTTATTCAAATTTAATGATTGCTCGCGTTGATAGTATATTCCCATAACTATTTCATGGTATTAAATAAAATATTTGTAGATGAAAAAAGAGTAAATGTTAATTAATTTTTTTTTATTGAATTATATTTATTATTATTGTTGAGCTTGGTCAAGGTTATTTGACTATCATTGTTTTTAGGAGGAACTCTAATATTTTTTTTACTATATATGCATTGTTCTATAAATAAAATTGACATAAGTTAAGCTTGAAAGCACTTATGACTTAAAACCATTTACTTTTTCAATTACGTCATATTATCCCTAGGTTAAGTAATGTTTATTATCCAAAGTCCTTCTTTTCTAAGTCTTCGTCTTCGTCGTGTAGTTTAGGCATTCTGTGAAGGTGGACCTTATTATTTTCCGCTTCTAAGAGTGAGTTCCGTGCGCTGGGCACATGTTGTGTACCCAGAATTTGTATAACACAAAGAAAGAAGTTAATCACTCTGCGCACTTGTATTAGATGAATCCCCCTTTTTTTTTTATAAATCATTTAATTTTGTTTTGTTTATGTATTTGAACCCCTCTAACTTTAGAGTTTGGGTTATATCTTGTTTGGATATCATTTGTGTACTCCTTTGATGAGTCCCAAATTGCTTTTTATTCCCCATAACTTCATCTATAAAACGTTCAGTATTTAAATCATACTTTTTTTATATATATAGCAATATAAGAAAAAATATCACTTCAACTTATGGAATAATCTCTCTTGGCTGTAAACTACACGCAATTGGACTTATTTGGTCTACTAAGGTATCAGGCGAAAGACAAACGTTGCGTTTGCATAAATCAATGCATTATACACTACCGGTAGGTGTGTACTTAAATTGTCGCGATTTTTTGCCTCTAGCGTTTTGTAGGACACGACGCCATGTCTTTCAGAACGCGACGGCAACTTAAACATACGTCGGAGCATAAAATGAAACATTTGTTCCCGGTGATTTAGAGAGCGGGTGGTAATTTTCCTTCGGAAATTGCTTGGCACTAAACGCGTGCATAAAAGGGCCCTAAGCTGTGTTAGAGATTTTAATTGTTTCAACATGTTGGGAATGCATTTGTTTGTTTACAGGTGTAGACTAGCCATCTGTCAACTTGACAAGGGTCCGTGGTCTGCCGATGCAGAGTGGAATTTTATCGAATTCCATTTAATTCATCAAATTTAAAATGTCATAAAATACCGTATGGAACCTATCAGTATACCTATGGAGATCTCATTTGTTGAGAGGAAGAAATTCGGTCATAGTGTCTGGATCTATTCTTGGACTTTGAAATACTACAACATATGGAAGATCTTAAATTCTTTATTATTAAACGTTAGGCTGTGGTAACAAATACTTCTTATTTAACGTCAATGACGACTTTAACCCTACTTACGTGTTAGATAATATTCAGACGGTGTATTTGAACGCCACCATTTTACTAGACAGTAAAAGAAGGGCGAACTTTAAAATAAACACTAGGGTGAGATGACATTTAAGAGTTAGAAAAAGGAAAGTCCATTATTCAAAATAGTTTTAAAACCATGTATATTTTATAGTTAAATAAGAATATAAACAAACAGATAGTAAAGTGGAACCTAAAAGGGATATAACACGAACAAAAAAAAAAACTTTCGGTAAGTTACTGAATTTAACAAGGGAGAAAAGCTTAATTAATTAACTAAATCTGGTTGTAATAAAGACAAGATATAATAAAGTCACTATCCTATATGAAATATTCGGTAGTTGCAAATAAGAAAGCTACAACTTTCTATAATCAATGGTAGAACAACTGCAATATACCATAAACTCATATCTTACGAAACAAAGGTACGGCTAAATACAACTTCTAAGACCAATAATTTAACTTTTCAATCTTCTACGATAAAGTTCCGTCTCAAAAGCGGCAACTCGGAATGCACCAAAAGATATCACAAGGACGACAACAAATTAATCTTATTCCTAAATGAACTTTAATATTTCACACCGATTGACTTTACTAGAATTATGTACTATGATCCTTGATAGGACATAATCAAAGTCACGATATTTTCCAGATGGGAAACCATATGAATACCAAACCTAATTCATAGCATATTCCATTCATACTAACTTCTAAAGATTAATTTAATCAATAGAAAATAGCAAATGTCTACCAACATAATTTATTTGATTTATAACTAAATAATGATATTTTTCATGGGGGAAAATATGTGGATGTTACGAAAACTATTCATAGCATATTCCATACCAACATTTACCATTAGTTTCCTTATTAACGAAAGTTTACTTGCATAAAACAAAGGCTGTTTACCTGATGGGAAAATATTAACCAAGCTACAAAAGATATATGAAACATTCAAAATGTCACTAACTATTATTATTATTATTATTATTATTAGCACCGCGTCTTACTACCCGTTCGGGTTATACGCACTTACGCTAATGTGTAATGGTAGGGTGATTGTGAGATGAAATGGAGGACCTACAGTTTAACGTGGAATCCGAACCACGGTGGAGACCTGGCATTCCTCACATTCACAAGATGTCTTGTCAGAGGTGAAGGAAGGGATTAGTAATCAGATAAATCTTTGCCGGGACCGGGGATCGAACCCCGACCGCCAGCATAGAAGTCTGACACCTTACCCCTAGACCACCAGGTCACCCGAAAATGTCACCAACGTTAATAAAAATACTTGAATAAAAGATTTGTTTCCTCACCATGGAACATTCAAAGGTTTATTAACTTTAATAAAAAGAGTTTAACAAAAGCGAGGATATTTTCCTAAATCCCAGAAGAGGTTGGAAGAAAGAAAGGGGGGATGACGTGGAGATAGGAAATGAAGTCTCTTTCTCCGTCTAATATACCAGGCCTAGAACATTCTAGCCATTGCTAGTCATCTTTATTCGCCTGGAAAGATCTGGAAGCATTTATGAACAAATCCCGCCCGGAAGTGAAGTCACTCAAGCCGGCTTATTTCGGTGGTAGAGACCTGGATTTGGACTCGGTCTGCTCGCACTGGTCACGTGTGGAAGAAGTGCAAATTAGAGTTCTAGACAGAATATGTGGCAACAGGGGTAGGTCTATTTATTTATAGTTCTTAGAAACCATATATGTTAAGAAAAGTAAGAGATAGGAAATGTAGAAACGTTGATGAATATTATTGATTGATTATTGATTTTTGAATTCATGTAGGGTAGCAAACTCTAGATATTAATATGAATGGTTAATAGCTCATAGTTTTATTAGAAAGTGATTTAAACCATGACGTTATAGGTTGCCTTGTGTATACACTTACTCGCTTGGTCTTTGCTAAAGGTTAGGATAAAACCTTTTTTGTAGAATAATGAAGTCCCAAATGCATCGTATATGTCTACAAATTCAACCGTTCATGTTTATATATGATGCATGAATGATTGTGCCCTAAGCTATTGATAGTTTGATACCCTCTATCTAACCAAGTTGATAACGAATGGTTCCTTGTCTATCCTGAGTTAATAGTTAATGGGCTACAAGACTTGAGAGGGTATCAAAAAATTTCCGAACTGGTACTGCCATCTGGACAGCAGTTGTAGTAGCGCTAGCATGTCTTCGGAGCCAGTTTAGAAAGTTTCACGCATCTGGGTGGTCGTGCTGATTTTTCACGTCCGTTTTTTTGGGGGGTCATATACGTGACCGGTGGCGATTTTCCCGATGAATCCGAAAAAGGAACAGCGCGTGTGCGTCAAATTTTGTGTGAATCTCAGGAAAAGTGCAATGGAGACTCTAATAATGATTCATCAAGGGTTCGGGTAAAAAAGCATGGGCCATCCACAAGTGTTTCAATGACATGCTCAGTTCAGGCCTGTCGGACATCCATTGAGGATGATGAACCGATAGGGAGAACCATGAGCTGCCCAACACCCGCTATGGTTGCCAAACTTCAACAAATCATCTGTCAGATCGACAATGGACCCTTAAAGACCTTGCTGAGGAGATGGGAATTAGTTTTGGAACATGCCAACAAATTCTGACTTCTTAGTTGGGCATGCATTATGTCGCCGCCAAATTTGTGCCCAGAATCCTGACAGCTGACCAGAAGCAGCAGCGCATTGACGTCTGCAATGAGCTTCGTTAGGTCGCCTCCAACGATGCAACCTTCTTTTCCAGGGTTATCACTGAGGATGAGTGCTGGGTTTACGGTTATGACCCTGAGACTAAGCAACAATCTACCCAATGGAAAAGCCCAATCTCATCATGAGCAAAAAAGGCCAGACAGGTGAAGAGCAATGTTAAGAGCATGCTCATAATTTTATTTTACATTAAGGGGATTGTGCACAAATAATTCGTCCCAGCATGTCAAACAGTCAATTCCGCGTTCTACTGTGTCTTGCGGCAAATGCATGAAAATGTGCGAAGACGTTGCCCCGAGCTTTGGTGACAACAGAACTTGCTGTTGCACCACGAAAATGCCCTGTCTCATGCTGTCCTGTTCACCCGGCAGTTTTTGGTCAAAAACAAGATGGCTCTTATTCCCCACCCCCTACTACCCTGATTTAACCTTCTGGGACTTATTTAGATTTCCTAATATGAAAATCAAGCTGAAGGGCCACCGCTTTGACACCATTGAGAAGATCCAGGCAGAATCGCTGGTAGTATTGGACACTCAGGGAAAAAGACTTGCTGGAAGCGTTCCAAAAATGGCAGAAACGCTGAGACCAGTGTATACGTGTGGAAGGGGACTACTTCGAGGGTGGTGGTAATGGCCACAAGGTCCTATGGTAAATTTTATGAGTTTTATACCATCAGCCTAGAATTTTTTTGATATCCCCTCTGAGTTAATCGAAAAATGTTCAAATTTGAGAGGGGTGGAATTTAGGTAATCAGAAGTTGGTCAGATTTGAGAGGGAAGCTAATCTCTGTGACCTTCTTGATTCAAAGAAACATTAATGCCGTGTGCATTGGGATAAGAAGGGCCCATATCAAATTATGAAGATTTGCGTAGTTAAATATAAATATCTTAATATATTAAGTTACTAAAATACTCACAAAGTCCCAGCTGCTGTGTGAATAAAGATAGTTGGTCCCAACTTACTTCATCGAGAGTATTACTCTAGTGATACATTATTTTCAAAGAAAAAACCACAGGCTTCTCCACACACAAAGTTTTATGACATTTGCCCTTATTTATCTGAGGCAGTAAAACATTTAAAATTCTTCACTCGTAACCTACATTCTTTCATCAGGTTTTCTCATTCTTGAGAATTACACGTTGTAATAATAGGTTTTAATATTCAGAGTATATGAAAACTACTGTACACTGAATTTTAAATCCACTATTATAATAAATAAAAATAAACATTCCCGCACATATAAAACATAGTTATTTTAAATAAAATTTGGTCTAAATGTAATTTGGAGACGTTTTCAGTATATTTTTATATACTATATTTATTTTACGGTCTAGGATTTGACTCTCACTGGGCTTTGGAATAAGTTATTTTTCAAAAAATTAATGAACGATGTTTTTGGTAGTCAAAGTGTGAATATGATCATTTTATTTTATTAGCTGTTTAAATGTGATTACTTTTAATTTGAATCTGTTGCATTCTCGCAGTTTGTGCGCTCGTTTTGGATGAAATGTATTGACTCTCGAACAAAAAGTACCCACCGTGATTACTTTTTATATAACTAACAATATGTGACTGTTTTGCATTCGAAGATTCAATGGATTGTATAAATTTTGAGGTGGAGAAGTATTTACACAATATTATTTTATATCCTTGTGAATATTATTATTATTAATTAGCACCGCGTCTTACTACCCGTTCGGGTCATACGCTTTAAGTACTAATTACGCTAATGGATTTGGAACTGGGAAGGATGAATTAGAGGAGGTGAACCCTCATTTGCGTGGAGGGGAGTGAAAACCATTTAGGAAAAACCAGCCCGAGTTCACCCGACCGAGATTCGAACCTTGATCTCCACGTCCTCAGCGGTTGAGCTCAACACGACTAACGCGTTAGCCAACTACGCCACCGAGGCGGGTTCCTTGTGAATAACAAGTTTGTGAAACATGGGTCGATGGAAGAAAGGGCGCACAAAGAAACTCAAAGATATAATTGATTATTTAACTTCTTGTCGTAAAGGGTAAGTTTTTTTAATTTTATGCATATTATTGGCGCTTAGGCTATCTGTATCTACTAATTTAAGTACAACGGATTAGTAGCTATACTATTATATTTACTGTAGAAATTATATCAAAATTAAGATACAAATAAATATTTCTATATAACAATGTAACGATTATTCTGATATTTCAAGTACTTTTTTTTTAAAAAAAGCTCTTAGCTGAAGGTAAATGTTACTAACACTCTGTAACGCACTTATAGTATGTTCAAAATCTCTTGTGCCTTGGCCGAGTTCGTATCACGCTAGTACTAAGTAATTTCAACCTTACAGGGAATCGAACTAGCAAAGTTACTAGAGCTGATTGATTTACGCACTCAGTGCTCAGTCATAGCAATCTTGACCACGAAATGGAACCGATGATAAGTAAAAAAGGTGACCTGGCGGTCTAGGGGTAAGGTGTCAGACTTCTATGCTGGCGGCCGGGGTTCAATCCCCGGTCCCGGCAAAGATTTATCTGATTACCAAACCCTTCCTTCACCTCTGACAAGACATCTTGTGAATGTGAGGAATGCCTGGCCTCCACCGTGGTTCGGATTCCACGTTAAACTGTAGGTCCTTCATTTCATCTCACAATCACCCTACCATTTCACATTAGCGCAAGTGCGTATAACCCGAACGGGTAGTAAGACGCGGTGCTAATAATAATAATAATAATAATAATAAGTAAAATATATTTAAAACCACTAAAGTTAATGAAATTTTGTGTTCCCTATGCCACAAAGTAAGTAAGTAGTTGATACCCGACCGCCTCTGTGGTAGAGTGGTAAGATTTACTGACTTCAGATCCTGAAGTCCCGGGTTCTACCCCCAGTGCTTCCAATTCTGTCTGTGAAGCAGTGGGTCTGGAATGGAACCAAAATAAACTTCGTGAGGACAAATGAGGAGCTACTTGAATGAATAAGTAGCACTTCAGTCTAGAAAACTGAAATAGAAGGCTGGAGGGCTCGTTGTGCTGACCACGTAACACCCTAAGCCCAAAAATGATGGCACTATCTTCACCAACATATGGCAACCTCTCGATTGGTATAGCCTGCTTGCAGGCTGACACGGTGGAGATATTACTAAAGTTATAATCTATCAATAGGACGAAAAATTATTTCCAAAAATATTTATTTCTGGAAAATTGTGTAAATGCTATAGATGTTTGAAAACTGTAAACACTGTATTAAATAACAGATACCCACTTCAGTGGCCGAGTGGTCTAAGGAGTCACTCTAGTGGTAAACTGGCCGGCCGATAGCGAAGCGCTTGGGGTTCAAATCCTGGTCGGGTCTACTGGGGGTAGTTTTTCCTAAATTGTTTCCCCATCTCCCAAAATAAAAATGCTGGTAGATAACCTGTCAAATGCTTCCTTCCTCATTACTACCCAATTAGATTATCATACATGCGTATAACATGAACAGGTAGTATGACGCGGTGATATCACTAATAAAAATAACATATATATTCATAGTCAAAATTGTTCTAGTCTTCGAATTGAAACCGCTTTTTAAATATTTTATTGCCTCTTTAACCTTTAAAGTTTAAAAATTAATCAAAGCACAGTGGCTAAATTTAGCACATTAAATTNCTATTATTATTTTTATTATTATTAGCACCGCGTCTTACTACCCGTTCGGGTTATACGCACTTACGCTAATGTGTAATGGTAGGGTGATTGTGAGATGAAATGGAGGACCTACAGTTTAACGTGGAATCCGAACCACGGTGGAGACCTGGCATTCCTCACATTCACAATATGTCTTGTCAGAGGTGAAGGAAGGGTTTGGTAATCAGATAAATCTTTGCCGGGACCGGGGATCGAACCCCGGCCGCCAGCATAGAAGTCTGACACCTTACCCCTCGACCGCCAGGTCACCTGCTTACTAATAAAAGCAAATAAATGGTACGACAAAATCGTAAGCTACATACTCTCTCGTATAGGTTATTTATTATAGTTAGTGACAAAATCTTCAAAAATGAGTTATCTCTAATTTTACTTTAAATAATGTTTTCTCTGAAAAATAAATATACAGTATTATTTATCACTACCCTCCCCAGATATTCATTTGAAAAAAATAGTTCAAGACTTTTTTAAAAAGGTGATTTATAAAGCAATGACCTGAGTTTATTTATACTCTGCTCAATAATATTACCCGTATGTTAGGCCTTGTATCTATGGCCCATAGTTTTTATTGCAAGCGGGCCATTCTTAAATTATGTAGGGCTTTTTTTACATGATTTTGGATCCTCCCTCCCTTCCCCACGAAGGTGATCGGAAGAATTTTCGTTAGCTCCCTCCAACCTCTCTAGCTTACGTAATTTTTACAGATTTGGTAAGTCATGTTATTTTAATCGTTTAGTTATTTTTAGACGTGAGGATTGGTAATATCCCACTTTGGTGGCTACATGGTCTAAGGCGTCACTATCACAATAGACTAGTCTGCCGATGAATGGGAGATCGTGACTCAATCATGATTGGATGTCATTTCCTAAATATGTTCTCACTCTCTCCACGCGAATGCGGGTACACTTTATATAAATTGAAACGTATTTCTCCCTAACACACTGGCATAATTATTTCATACCTAAACAGGCAGAGTTAACCAAAGAAATGTACCCACATTTGTGTGGGAGAGTAGAAGGAAACGATTGAATAAGATATCCCCAAAATACCCTAATCAGGGATTTGAACCCCCAGACAGAAGCGTCTAACTGGCTGGGATGGATAAGCTAATTTTTCTCCTCGAGAGTATGATTGTATCTTGACGTTTCATCTCCCCACGTTTATTCCAACTTGGTCGCCTACACTTTTTACGGTCCTGCACTACACTTCTTATCTCTATCAGTTCTAGGAAAAGTCTGCTTGCGGCCTTTACTGATTACCGGTGAGCCAGCCTCCCAATTGTTTAAACAAACCAGTAATTCTGCCAACCTGATGGCTGGAATTCACCAGTTTGTATAACGTTAGCAACGCCATCTATTTTGAGAGCTGGAAGCTTAACACACCGTCAAATAGGGTAGGCAGAGCCTTAAACTTATCTAATGTTTAATAAACTCTAATACCTTTTATAATTCTTTAGCTTCATAGTACATTAATTGATTCACAAATTAATATTATCTCTCGTTACTAAACTTCAACATATGTTTCACAATGAATATTATCTCTCGTTACTAAACTTCAACATATGTTTCACAATTAATATTATCTCTCCCTACTAAACTTCAACATATGTTTCAAAAATTCTAAAGATAGCTACAATAATGTACTTACTCTACTCACTTGTTTGGGAGTGGTATGAACAGTGGTAGCTCGTATTTATTAATACATGTGTACGTGAACACCAAATAATTTGATTACAACTATTTTAGTTTTAAATAATTAATTAGTCTATCTAAATCTATGTGATAATTTATTGCCCTAAACTATCACATTCTTCTAATCTATTGTGATTAGCTCGTTTCTGCTGTAATGTTGACAACTGTGTCATGTGCGGGCACGGGAGCTAAAGTATTGTGTGAAGTTTGGCAGCATGGTGTGAGAGCTAGAAATATTTGTTACAGTTGAAGTGCTAATGTGCATGTGCATGCCAGAATTACTTAAAGCTACTATCACACGACACTTGCTTGTACTAGAAATCAAGTGTGCTAGCTAGCGCCTAGATATCTGTGTACTAGCCAGTACAATAGAAACAGGACTAGAGTATTCACACGCTGCTAGTTTGGTACTAGATTATAGTGCAAATATTTATCGAACGTCAGAGATTAATTTTGGGTGCAGCAGCTGCATTAATTACTAATAAAGATATTGAAAATTATGAGAGGGAGCGTAGAAAAAGAATATGGACATAGGACTGGCTGGAAAGACTAAATAATGGTCGCGGGATGCTAAAATTGATACATTCAGAGGTTAGGTAGGATACATTCGGGGTGACACAGACGTTTAGCATCTCCCTAAATTTGTATTCATTTATTTACGATGTGGTCAGAGGCCTCTAAGCCCATGAGTGTCCAAGTACAGTATCCTTGATACACAAATAATCTTTTTTAGGCCTATGCACACTTTATATTCTATAAAAAACTACCATCCAAGGTTGGCACGCTATCAAGTTTATTTAGATTAAAATTGGGTCTGAAACACAATTTGTAATTTTTAGATGACATGGTTTTAATTAAATATATATTAAATATATTGTCATATTGTGGCAATTTGGTATTATATAAACAAGGATGTTTAGAATAATTTTCTGCTAACAACAAAATCATATCCGATGAACATATTGGCGTCATTTATACCATTTCTCTACAAACCGTCTCAGGGCGCATTGATTGATCAAATTACAAAGACTAGTGTCGAAACTAGTACGAAAATAGCGTGTGTTCTATCCTCACAACTAGTATGGTAGCCAGTACCAAGAGGCAGAACCAGTATACTTCTTCTGATTCACACGACGCTAGATGATGACGGGATAGCTAGCACACTGGATTTCAAGTCCGAGCTAGTGTCGTGTGATACGGGTATTAGTTATTCTGGAGATTTAGCCTCGGAAATGTGCCCATCCGTTGCTGTGAGGATTTGAGTGTTTTGACTAGCTCTCCGTATCACAACTCCATCGAAAGTCGAACCATTCGAGCTGATTCAAACAAACTGGGACGTTTGTGTCCCTCACGGGTCCAGTCATTATGCAGTCGAGAGTGGGTAACTAGGCAGTTTGAACAAATCATTTTAAGTAGCTAACTCTCTTTCTTTTGATAGGTATTTCTGTAGTGAAGTTAAAAAGAAAGATTAGAATAATTTGTTCAAGCCTTGTGTCGCCATATAGAATATAAATATATATATTATAAAATGCGAATTATCTTATTAAGCATAAATAGCGTAAATAGATATTACATCGTAGTTTCTCTTTTAAATATTACTTTAAGATACGCCACATTATATTATTAATAGTGATGAATTAATTTATTAAGATAGTATAATAATTAATAGGCTAGGATCTAATGAACCAAATTTAATTGAAAAGGTTTGCAAGACAAAAAATGTGATCACAAACGCGAATTATAAGTTAGTATTTACTATAAAATGTCTTGACTAGGCTGTAATTCAATAAATTCTTTGTATTGTTTACCTTGCTTGTTGTTTTGTAAAGAGCTAAATACATGGACATATCATAGCTATTCAGATTCATTCATACAAGCAAGATAAATCAAAAGTACGAAAATTCACATCTCCACAAGAATGCCATTATTATCAATGTTAGGTCGGGTACACAAACGTATATACTCTTTGTTGAGTCTGAAGAGGGTGTATCTTTATGGTTAGTAGATCTAAACATATATATATAGTAGCAACAAGGGCTCACTGCAAACAAGCAGGTAGGAGGGGGAGAGCGTTGCCCTTAAAGTTGTATCGGGACACTATCCCCTCCTATAGTGTTCGTCAAGACAGTAGGGTTGGCGAAACATTACAGCAGGTTATTAATATCATTTTCTCTGTATTTTTGTGCGCGTGTACTTTCTGATAGTTAATGCGGCTGGACGGCTCTCTTTACTATTATAAGTTACTTGTGACGATATTTATTTGTTTAGCGCTATGGCTACTTGCACCTTGTTTCTGTTCAAATTTAACGGGGATACGGATGAGTCGTTTGGAGACTGGCTCTTTAATTTCGAGCTCCTGGCCGCAGGTAACAGATGGAAGGAGGAGTCGTGTCCTCTGTTTTTGGGAGTATTTCTTACTGGGTTAACGCATGCGTCTAATGCTCTCTGACAGAGGAAGATGGAAAAGATTTTGGTAAAGTGTGTTCTGAGTTGAATATTGTTTTCAACAAACCATTATTTCCATATCTAAAGAAATCGGCGTTAGTTTCACGTCACCGCAAGACGAATGAGCGTTTAACAACACTCGCAAATGACCTGCAGGGCTTGGAAATGGAAACTTACCTGCAGCTTAATCCAAAATCTCAGGATCAGGGTCGTGACCAGCTTATTTAGTGTATAGAATACAGTGACATTCGTGAAGCATTACGCCAGGATACCGCCAAATCTGTGAAGTCTTGTAAATCACGGTGAAATGCTGGAGACGGTGTCGGAAATTGAACGTACTATTTCCAGCTGAACGTGTGGTTGCCACCACTATCCCGGTAACATAGACATTTATAACATCTGTTGTATTGCAGCAGTCGACTCAAGAGGCAGTGGAAGGAGCACTTCGTATGGTTTTAGAAGAGAGAAGATCTCATATGTGAGACTGGGGGGAGGGGGGAGCAGCCGGATAGCGGGCGATGCTGGCCCAGAGGCCATGTTTGTGGACATTAGCGGGTTGCCTGGCCGTGTACCCTGACTATTAGAAGCCGGGGGCAGCGGGATGAAGGGGTTGTCAAAGCAATAACCTACTTGGTTAATATGGGTTGTGCGGGAGGGTCACAATACCTCCCACCTTAATAAGTGTTTGCACCATAATTTTGTATGAACTAAGAAATGTTATTTAGATTCTATTCTTACATCCAAGAACCCCAAGGGGTTGGTGTATGTCTTGTCTAACATTATGTTTAGAGTTTTTTGTACTTTTCGATTTATTTGTGGTTTGATATAATAAATATTACTGTTAAAAGATGATTATATTAAAGCTATCTTGCTTAAGTCTGATTTAAATTCATTCCTTCAATAATTCATAAATTCGAAGGTAGCGTCCTTGGCCAGATACCTTTATTTCCTTTCTATATTCTTGTACCTCCAACCGAAGCTAATGAATG
The DNA here is from genome assembly GCA_902151425.1 of Timema shepardi. Classification (NCBI taxonomy): domain Eukaryota; kingdom Metazoa; phylum Arthropoda; class Insecta; order Phasmatodea; family Timematidae; genus Timema; species Timema shepardi. The sequence continues at coordinate 10,087 of CABFVX010008518.1, read as the reverse complement.
ACCCATTCCAAGAGAAGAGAAAGAATAGGAGGAAATAAGATGGAGAAGCCTTCTGACGCCAGTTACTCATTCATCCAGAATTATACCCCCCCCCCCTCTCTAACAATAACCTCTCTTTGTCCACGACCCCAATACACCCGATCTTCATCTCCTTCTTCCAGCCAACCCTCAGACCCCCGACAACGCTTTTATAGCTCTATCCCCTGGGATCAATTGAACTGGGACTTCGTAGACATCCTTAGACAAGATTCATCCGACGGAGAGACCCCACCTCAGAAACTGCAACGCACCTAGTAAACCTAGCCAACACCTCTCACCCTCTCCATACGATCATCCCCCACCCCTTTTCCAAACCTTTAGCAACCTACCCCTCAACCATAATCAACACTCCCCAACTATAACAAGCTTATGACATGATGTTAAGACGTTTGAGAAATAAGAAAAAGGCCTATAATCTGAACAGGTAGTAAGACGTTGTGCTAAAAAGATAAGAACATTATTTTAAAAAGTGGTGGTGTAACCTTATTTTTGTGAAAGGAGAAGGGTTAAAGCAAGATTTTTTTATTTATTTTTTAGGGAATTTTTCCTCCTCCCAGTTAATGTTTGAAAATTGGATGCAGTAGTCCTCCTCCAGAATATTTTTGAAAATGGGATGCCTCTAACATATATTTTAAGTAGCGTTAGATCATATTTTTTCTTAAATTAAACTCCCTAAAAATTATCCAGTGGTCGTACTCAAGAAATGGTGATGCCCAAAAAGCTATTTGAAGTGTTCTAGCCCCGACAAATTTTTGGAAATTGGATGCTTTTAAATGGTAGACTACTATCTCTTGAGATCGGATTCCAGAATTAAATTAAGATACATAATTTCACAGACTGGCTTCCTTAAACATGGTTTTGAGATCAACATTTAACATTCCAGAAAGTTTCGGGGAGATGTGGGAGGTTTAAACTCCATAACCCCCCTCGCTTCGTCCTTGTTATATTTCTATCGTATACGGTGTAGAGTGTGACGTCACACTCTACGTATTACCCGCGCGGTTGAACTGTGAACCCACCGTGTTCGACGATAGAGGGCAGGTCACTTAGTGTATTCCTCTACCGTCCACGCGGGCGGGACGCGAGTTCAACCCTGTTAAGTTGATTGACGTTAGTTCAATCAAGGCAGTCAGTTAACTCAGTTCAGTCAGTCCTGCTCGGATCAGTGATCCGCTAGCATTCATCTTTGTACGACCAACCTTTAAACATCTGTGCTGAAAATTACCGTGTACTATTATTGAATGTAGTCCAAGTCGTACTTCAAGTGTTACTAAACTGTTTAAAGCACTAACATTAAAATAAATAAAATGAACCAATTAAATACTGGTTTTCTTAAAGTTCCAAAGTTCATTCAAAAGAAGTTTCAACGGTATGCCATAGTTTAACTATACTACCTTTCAGGGCAAACGAGGTGTACGTATCAACCCAGTAAAAGCTCATATGGTGGTAGGCAATTTAATGGAGTTTTAAAATAGGGTTATTAAGTATGTATTATTTTTCTTAAAAACCATGCATACGAAATCAAATATATCATAACAACAATGTTTAATGTAAGTTTAAAAATAAAATAGGTAATATTTTATTCAAAGCACAACAAAAAATTTATTGATATTATTGATGTCCAGCTTTTTAATTTGATAAGGGTCGACAAAAATATTGAAAAAATAAAATTTTAACAGTGGTTGAAAAACAGCCTCATGTTAAAATTAAACTGTGAATTTTTTAAATTAATTCTTATCTGTGTTAAAAAGTTCAATAAGTATTATCATTTGGTTTTACTGTTCTGGTATTGTTTATATTTAAGGCAATCACAACTAGGCCTGAGGTTAGCTACTATATTTTTTTTTGTGACATAGTTTTTTTAGTGTGATGAAAATAAACTGCAAAATTAGGGCATTCCAGTTTCCTATTAAATTAATTATAAATGTATGTATTTATGAATTAAAATTACTAAACTGTTGGTAACGGATGTATGTTTAATACATGGGTTTTTAATTTACTTTGGGAATATGGGGGGAGGGAGGGCTTAGGATAAACCCAGCTGCTCAAGATAAAAATAAGGGGCCTCAAGTCCCCATACCCTTTTCCGGAGCCCCTGAATAGGTATATTAAATTTACCCTAATTTAAAAAAGGATTGTAAATGTTTTTATAATTTAAAATATTGTTAAGCATATTATAGCTAAGTTAAGTTGAATAAGATTTTAGATGGATGTTGTATTTTAAAAATATTTAAAAAAATATTATATTAAATTAAGTTTTATAAGATTCTGAAGGCTATTGGATCGTAACGTCTAAAATGGATATTATGTTTAAGCTCATTATCATAGGTGTTTCCTTAATCATAAAATAAAGCACTCATCGAGGCTCAAACCCAGTACATTTCCAAGGCTATTGCTCTTATATCATTAAAGCGTGCTACATTAAACATGTTAAAAAACAAGTATACAATACCACAACATCTAGCATTATATTCAATTCACCCATCATATAAACCAACCCTCTTACGTCTCCAAGCTATAAAAACACGTTATCATATGGTCGAATTTAAATTGCATCATCAAAAAAGTCAGCAATAAAGGTTCATACCAACTCTAAAGGCCATAATCAAGCAAACATTTATTTCAATAATGCCAAAAATTAAATTGGATATATACCCCCACCAAAACAGAATTCGTCTCCACCAAAATCACAGCCCTTTCCAAGGGGTTATGCATGTCTGACCAAGTATATTTGCCATTTATTAAAATTCAGAATAATTGCGAAGGGCTTGCTTAGAATCCTTGCCTTGTTAAAGGTCCGGGAAAAATTTACAAAAGGCAAATAGAGTGGCTATAAATCAATACAAAGAGTAGCAATTTCAGTGGAAGCTAATTAATTATGATGGGGAGGGCTATGGTGGAGCTTATTTTTCAACTATAGAAATATGATCTTCTTACCCTCTTATTTTTTATCCTTATTATGAAAAAAAATCAGGCAAAATATGAGCACAATTGAACAATATTTAGGGGTAGCTTAATGATGGAGACGTTTCTAATGTACGTTCATGATATACGTGATAAATATAGCGAAGGTCTTGTGACAATTGACCACCACCACTCCTTTTCAATTAATTTTTGATATATTTCAGCTGCACATCAAGGTTCATAGGTGGCAGCAATAGACTGTCGGTGCAAACTGCAAAGGCATATGGCAAAAGCTAGATCAGCCATTTTGTATGGATGTGATGTTCTGAGCTCTCCGGTGTAAAACTTTCAAAGCATAAAGTTTGTTGTATTGTAGTATGTTTGTATTTTGAATATTCAACCGTTACCAACACAAACATAGCTAAGTTTTGACAAAATGCTCGAATCTTAATAATAGATTACCAAAACTGCCAAACCAAGCTTGAAAAGTTATTTGAAGAATGGCGACTACTGAAGAAAAACAAAGTGCGAAGGTCACCAACTCAACATGAGAGTTAGCTTTTGATTCCAAACTCAAGGATCTTTTCGATGTCACTCATGCTGATGCATTAACCAAGACGTTGTCAGTATTACAACAAGACATGGATTTTTATAGCCCAGAAAAAAAGGAAGAATTGGGACAGTGGCTGGAGTAGATAAAACGTTTGTGGTTAAAGAGAAAAATGCATCTGAAAGAGAGGAAAAAATGCATAACGTACGACAGTGATTGAAGCAAATAAGACTGTTAAAATATTCTATAGCTGAACTAGTTTCATTTGCTGATTCTGTAAACAGCTCAGAAGAAGATGGTGATGAAAATATGGAAGCTCAGGACCATGATATATTTCTCTGACAAGGAGTAGAACACGGGTGTCGAGAGATCTGCAAATACAAAGCCCAAGTTTCAATGTAACGTTACCCTTGTTGTTCACGGGGACGTCAAACCTATCTATGATCTACTTGGAAAAGAGAAAGTCGATTACCTGCCAGAATTAGTTTCTGGGAGAGGAGGAGTTTTTCAGTTACTCACAATTTCCAAGTTTCCATCTGAAACAGGCAAAGCTCAGGCTGCTGCTATCTTTGAATATATTAAATACTGGGGTTTAGTCAACAGAATACGCGCTTTGTGCTTTGACATGACCAGCTCAAACACTGGTAATATCGATGGTGCTCATGTCCTAGAGAAAAAGCTTCGGAAGATTCTCTTTTCATCGGCATACAGGCATCATATTATGGGACTGTTAATTAATGGTGCAGTGTTCTAAATGTGTGTGGGGTTCACATCTCCTCCCTGGATTGCACTGTTAAAACGCTTCCAAGAACACTGAGGATTCATAAATAGGCTAATGACAAGTATAAACCAGCGATTGCAGCTGATATCGCAATTCAAGTAGAAGATATAAAGCAAGGTACCATCAATTATGCAAACAAGCATCTAGGACAGAGTTAGCCAAGTGGTGAATATAAAGAATTCTTAGACGTATGATTATCTTTCTTGGTGCTGCTCCTGCCAGAAGAGAGCGATTTATCAAACCCAAAGCAATGCACCATGTCTGCTGGATATCCAAAGTTATACACAGCCTAAAGATCTGGATGTTCAAGGCTCAATTCGAACTGAATTTTAAAGAGGAGAAAGGATTACGTGATGTGTGTGTTTTAGTAATGCGTGCCTGGATCTCTGCGCCTCTAGCTTTAAGTGCTCTTTACAATGACCTGCTGCTGTTGAAGTCGCTAACTGAATACTCATCAAGCCATTCAGCCATCTCAAAGTTAACATCACGTAAATTTTTCAATCACTTGGGGTATTTGTCAAGAAACTTGTAAGTTTAGCTTTCTTCAACAGTCGTTACATTTCGTCATCCAGAAGAATGATGGTAAGTGACATGCAGAATGAAGGAGACCAAGACCATGATCAAAATAATCCCAAGCGAATCATTGTTGCTCTTCATTCATCCAAGAACAAAAACTTGAAATATTTTGTTACAGCCAAGTCAGTGACATTGTTCTGAATTTTGAAACTTCCAGGTGGATTTCTTGTGGTTCATCGAGACTTGTGAGATGTCACATATGACAACAAGCATGCTATAGAAACAATCAAATCTCTAAAAGTTGTTAATAACCATGCTTAATGTGGAGTGGTACTCATCCCAGAGTACATAGGATTAATAACCCTTTGATGAAATGCGGCTACAATTCCTGCTGCTAGTTGTTGAGGACCATCATAGAATTTACCCTGACAGCAGGAAACAAACTCTGTCCTAGTCTCTGTGAAAGCAATAAATTTAGAATTTGTTATTTTAAGACTGACATCATGAACAATAAACTGAACAAATTATCCAATTCTAAAGTATTTAAATATATACTGACTACTGAGATGTTTATAATAAATTAAATTGTACTCATCATAATTAGTTGAATCTTCATTATTTTTGTAATATTTGAGTCAGTTGAGCTACCTCTAAACATAAAAATGTATTGCTTAAAATTTTAGCAAGTATTTTTATATTAAAAGGAACAAATTAGGGGAGTAAGGCTTTAAAAAATAATTATTTTTTTAACCTTTTAAGCTCCACCCTAGGGAGGGTGGAAGAAAAAAAAGTGGACTGTCTGACTAGATATCTTTGTATATTACTAATTGTAGTATAATATTGTTTACTATTTTTTATTTCATGGGGCCACATTTCTCCTGGATCGTAACTTCATTATAATATGTGTATAAACTGATTTGAAAATAGCCGGTTATTTAAAGTAATAATAATAATAACTTTAAACGAAATATTATTCATATTGGTTTTCCTACATCCTATAGGTGAAATAACCATACTTGCACGTAAGATATCAGAATAATTATTTATTAAAATATAGTTATTAAATTTATTTATAAAATTTATAGATGTGAGTAGAAGTTTAAATGGCACTTACATGGAAGGTTTTCTTTCCTGGACATACAATTTCAAAACACATGTCTCTCCTCTTCAAATCCCTTTGGATGTAATTGGGTGCTGGACGTGCTTCATATCCATGCAGGTCAATATTGAAGCTAGGTTTAGTATCACGTTCTCCAGAGTAGACTAATAACAGGTGACCGATAAGTCCTGCCCAACATCTCCGATATTGATCCATAAATATGAACCGCTCTTTTCTCAACAATGGTCCAAATTTTGTAGCCAGAGAATGAAGTTCGGCAATATTAAGGTTGTCATAAAATAATAAAAACTCTTCATTTGTCTCTTGAGGTATATCTTTAGTATTAGACATAGAGTTTTCACAAAAATCCTCATAGCATACAGTTTCTTCTTTCTTGCTCTTGTCCAGAGAAAGTGAATCCTGAGTTATATATTCATCATCGATGACTTCACCTGAAACATGTAGACCTGATTTTTAAATTAATTAAAATTTAAAAATTTGACAGAATGAACAATAAAATGCTACACATATTGGAATTCCTCATGTATATATATGACAGTTAATAAACTTAACTATGTGATTACATAACACTGTTTACTTTGGTTTCTCAATACATCGTAATTTTTTTAGCTACTTCCTGACCCACTTGTTACAAGGGTACACGTCGTGAGATATTTCTTACATAACACTGTTTTCATTTTGGTCTCCCAATACCTCAGGCTATATTTTTTCAAAAGTACTCGCTAATTTAATTATTTTTCAATAAGTTCGCTATTGAAAGTAATTGTGCCCCCCTATCCCCGCAAATAATCGCTACCTATAAAAAAAAGTAGGAAACGGGGAAAATAAATGAGTCGAGACACATTAAATACATTTATTAAACACAAGACTTTTTACAAGAATAATGCATATAACAGTTTATACGTTTTTTCAAAAACATATTTCAGATGGGTTAATAAAATCGTTTTGAGTTGGAGGCTATAGGCGGGTAAGATGTATGTGGGAATACACGTATCGGTGAACCAGATCCTCACACATTACCGTCAGTGGTTTAAGTTTAGCTCGAGTGGAGTAAGATGGCCACAGTAGTAAATTAAATACCACAGAGGCTAGTGATGTAATCGTAAAAAAATAAGGAACTTGAAATTTCAATGAATGTTACCACTAAATAAAATTTTATTTTACCGTCTGTCTGTTATTGAGACTAAAGTATATAGCATTTTACATGGTCTAGATTAAAATAATATTATATTTAGTACACAATGTATTCTCTTTCTGTTATATTGTATTGGTTATTGACAGTAAATATGTTTGAATTCACTTTATCGTCCATTGAAAATCACCGTAATTATTCTAATATAGGTATAGGGGACCTAGAGGTGGCAATTCTAAAATTGGTTCAGTACAGACAGGGTAAATACCTGAATTAAAACATAGATCACATTCGGCTTTCTTTATCTCAGTTTTTAGGCTATATTATTATCATTAATAGTGATTTTTATCCGGGTGTGAGGGGGGTAAGGGTGGGGGTGTCATTGGGGTAGTGTGGGTGTGTCATTGTTTTGGTTTGTATGGGTTTTATTCATGTCCAAACTTGTTTGTTCCTGTCTCATTTGTTTTTTGCCCCATTTGATTGTATCATTGTGTCACTGGAGGGAGGATTTTGTGTGGGAGTTTTTTTAATATATTGGTTGAGGAGTGTGCGGTGCGGGCGTCGTGACCACGTCCTGCTGCGGCGGGAAACGCTCTTGGTCTGCATCCTTCTCTGCCTGTGATAAATGCCCGTGAGGGCGGGGAGCAAGCAAAAACATCCTCTATCGACGGCTGTCTAACAGAAAGTGTGAGCTACTAGCATGGTCTCCCTGTCACAAGACTCTGAATATATTTTGGTGTCACAAATATTCTCCTTCCCCATATATGTGGTATTTGATTTTTTACCGGTGACGTCATCACTCATTGGGGTGATGTCGCAACTAGAGAGCATTGACACAGCTCTGAATATGCATAACCAGGGGCCTCTCTCCTAATGGAAACCTCACAGTGATTAATAATTCTTGGTTAGGGGCCGCTATCCCCCACAAATTCTATTAAAATTGGTTGTACGGTATATTCCGTCGACATTCGTGGATGTAGGTATACACCATACCAACATGGACCACTGTTCTTGAAGATAAGGTGGCTAGGAGGAGTAAGGTATAAATGTTCCAGCGTTTACGTGGAGTGAGAGAAAGGGAACCGATTTAGTGAGAACTAGTGACAGTACACCTCAGTGGAGATTCGAACCCTTGACCTTCACCACCATAACTAGATGAGTTACACGCACCCTTTCTGGCTAAACGTATATGTATTAATTATGATGGTGTGGTAGGGATGATTAAGAAAATGTTCCAGTATTTTACCTGGAGGGAAAACTACCAACTGTTTACCCAGCAGGGATTCGATTCCATCCTCCCCCACCAGAATTAGATAATTAGATGAGCCTGACATTTAGACGGCGTGCCCACCAGGATTTGAACCTCGATATTTTTCGAAAGGATAGTACTGATAATATCGGTTAGAACGGTCATTCAATCAAATACCTCCTTCCCGTGGTTGAGTGCACCCCGCATTTGCGAGTCCCCTCCGTAGGCTAGATAGCGACATGTGACCAAAGAAACCACCACACTAGCTGCCACTGCCAGTATGCGCCGCTTATCTACAGTGAAATGTAACTAATCTAGAGACTTCATTTGGTAAATTCATAAACGAAGGATTGCCAAAATATTGAGGAATATGAAAAAAGCTAGACAAGAAAATACATGAAAAAGCAAGTAATGTTCCAATTGAGATTGATGAACTGTTTCTACGAAGAATAATTGCAACGCGGGTGAAGTAGTTAAACAAACACAAAATTTTCAAAGATAAAACAAGTTAAATTTATCAATATCTAGTAAAAATGCTAAAATAATAAGTAAATAAATTGTACGGAACTCAGCACGGACTTTCTCGTTCTTTTGTTTAAAAATGGAGATATTTACTCAAAATTAGTAATATAATATACACTGCCGATCCCGAGAACAAATTTCACTATACAAACGTAAAACTTTATTTACTCACGGTTTTAAATTTTATAATTTTATTTTTTTAAATCAACGTCTTTATTTGTATATTCGAACCAATAAAAAATATCGATCTTGGGTCCCAAGTGTCAAAACTTTGTACTAAAATTTTGACTTCCAGTTAAAATTTTCTGCATTTAATTAGGGGATGCACATCTTATGGTTATCGCATTGCTACTAAATTTCTCTTTTATAAACTTTAACCAATAAACTAGGTAATTATTGACTATTGAGTATAAAATGAGAGCTAGATCATTGCTGTACCAGGGGCGGATCCAAGAAAGGGGTATGGGGGCGCACGCCCCTCTTCAAGAAATTAAACCATTTAAATTAATGTTAGAGTCACTACTAGTTTTATTGTCACGTAATACTATATCACACACATGATTTCATTTTTTAAATTGTTATTGGTAATATTATTAAACGATTAATATACAGTAATTATTATAAATACTTAAGATAAACATATTGCGTAATAAAGTGGGGAAAATAGGCATTCATGAAATTACACAAATTAAAGTTGCGCGCCTCTAACCTTGTTGTAAAAACAATGTTTAGGATTAAATTTATTTTATCATTTTTATTATTATTATTAATAATATTTAGCAGCGCGTCTTAATAACCGTTCGGGCTATACGCTTTTAAGTACAAATTACGCTAATGGATTAGGAATTGGGAAGGTTGAATTAGAGGAAGCGAACACGCATTTGCGTGGAGGGAGAGTGGAAAACAACTTATGGGAAACCATCCTCAGTTCACCCGACTGAGATTCGAACCTCGATCTTCCCGTCCTCAGCAGTCGAGCTCAACACGACTAGCGCATTAGCCAAATACGCCACCGAGGCGGGTATCATTTTTATTATTAGTCTACTATTTCAATGATTAATAATAAATAAAGATCTTTAAAATAATTTACTTTTAAATAACGTGGTTTAAACAAAAGCTTTGAATATTACCACACACATAAAGTGTTTGTATGGCTTAGTGGTAAAATTTCGATTTAGAATGAGAAATAACTAGCTATACTATAGAGTGGAGTTAAAGTTCGATTGTTAGAAATCCGAATAGTTGCATCTATTTTGTCTAATTGATTGGATAGC
>CABFVX010008517.1:0-16890 GCA_902151425.1 Timema shepardi | reverse complement strand
CCCCCCCTGAGATTCTGAGGTTGCATAAATATTAGAAGTTCTAATAATTGTTCTTGTTTTATTCTATTTTCAAGAGACAAGGATTGGCCTATAAATTGTCTTTTGAGGTTTCAATTTAATGAATTCTCCCGGGGAGGGCCCTGATACCAAGTGAAACCAACTGACGCACGGTGTGCGAGCGTGGGAAGGTTCAGGACAACACTCCCCGGTGTCACGCACGTTTAATAAACTGTTAGGTCAAGAGGCCGACAAACATCTGATTGTCAACCAGGAAGTTGATTCTCATGTGACTTTGTGGGGGTTGGGCGAGGGCATTTCCGGTGGCGCGCTTCTGGTATCTTCCCACATTGAGTATGTACTAACGACTCCAGGCGCGCGAGGGAACTATAGCTCTATGCGTGCAAGGGAACTAAAGCTCTATGCGCGCAAGGGAACTAAAGCTCTCCAGGCGCGCGAGGGGACTAAAGCTCTATGCGCGCAAGGGAACTAAAGCTCTCCAGGCGCGTGAGGGGACTGTAGCTCTCCAGACGCGTGAGGGGACTGTAGCTCTCCTGACGCGCGAGGGGACTGTAGTTACCATGTATCAGTGGCTCGGTACAGTATTGTCCTTCCTTCCTTTACAAGTGTTCCCAACATTCACGGGCTATACTAGTTTGATATCGTCGAATACTTAACGACCAGCAAAGACCACTCTGAATAGCTCTAGAGGCCGGGAGTTGGTTTTGAATCATAAAGTGGCTCAATGAAGTACATAGGTAGACTATATTTGTAACGCCCCTTATTTTGGTCGAGGTTGTGTACCGGAACATGCCTGTCAGGGCTTGTAAAGGCGCGGGAGGGTCTCTCCTGTAACTCTGGTCGGGGTGGTAAGGTTGGAGATAGAGAGGAGAACCTGCATCTCTCTCTCTCTATTTACACTTCGAGCCATGAACGTTGAGAAGGAACATCAAGAAAAGAGTGGTAACTTTTTTATAGTTAAAAACTAAAAAGAACCCACTTCAATAAATGGTTGCATGGTCTAAGGCGTTGGTATTCAACCTTTTTTATTCGGGAACCCTCAGATATAATTTTCTGTTAAACTTTGTAGGAACCCCTTAAGTTAGCGCTTACTACAAGTTATACATATTCTATAATCCACACCTAGAATAAATAATAAATGTGTAGGGTATATTTTTACTTTACGTGTAGGTACCGGCACCACTGGTCTAAGAGACTTATAGTCGTAATAAACTGGACTGTCGATGATGTGGAGATCGGGGTTCGAATACCGGTCCAACGCACTGAAGATGTATTTCCAAAATTGTTTTCCACACTCAAATAGTTGACATTCTTTCCGCGTGCACTGTCTACTGTGTGTACTGTCGAGTAGCCGTGAGCGTGCACTGTCTACTGTGTGTACTGTCGAGTAGCCGTGAGCGTGCACTGTCTACTGTGTGTACTGTCGAGTAGCCGTGAGCATGCACTGTCTACTGTGTGTACTGTCGAGTAGCCGTGAGCATGCACTGTCTACTGTGTGTACTGTCGAGTAGCCGTGAGCGTGCACTGTCTGTGTGTACTGTCGAGTAGCCGTGAGCATGCACTGTCTACTGTGTGTGTGCTGTCGAGTAGCCGTGAGCGTGCACTGTCTACTGTGTGTACTGTCGAGTAGCCGTGAGCATGCACTGTCTACTGTGTGTGCTGTCGAGTAGCCGTGAGCATGCAGGGATTGTTGGAATATTTCAACACATTTAATAACACTATGCTTCAAATTACCCTTAAAACAAGATTATTATTATTAGCACCGTGTCTTACTACCCGTTCGGGTTATACGCACTTATGTTAATGTGTAATGGTAGGGTGATTGTGAGATGAAATGGAGGACCTACAGTTTAACGTGGGATCCGAACCACGGTGGAGGCCAGGCATTCCTCACATTCACAAGATGTCTTGTCAGAGGTGAAGGAAGGGTTGGTAATCAGATAAACAACAAAAGATGGAACATTTTCTACATACTCCTTAGATATTCTTTTTTTTCAAACAATTTCCTTAAGGTTCGGTCGAAGGAAGCGCAAGTATTTTTACAGTTCTTATAGCACTACATATTTTGGCCAAAACAAATCAAATATTTCTCCAGTAGCAACATAGGGTTTAGTTTCCTGCGCATGCCCATACCAACAGATCTGGAATATTTGTCAAGGGTGTCCTGGAATGGTGTCAACACATTTTAAATAAAGAGAAAAAGTATTGACATAATTCCTGGACACCCTTGACAGATATTCCAGATCTGTTGATATGGGCATGCGCAGAAAACTAACCTCTATGTTGCTACTGGAGAAATATTTGATTTGTTTTGCCCAAAATATGTAGTGCTATAAAAATTGTAAAAATACTTGCGCTTCCTTCGGCCGCCATTATATGCAGTATTACTTGACACGACTTTAGAGCAATGTTTATTGTTGCGTTGTTTCAATTTCCACAACAATTCTTTCTTTAAGTTGGTGAATTGTTGTTGAGTGAGTCACGTAGACATGGTCTGGTGAACGTGGTGGCCAGGCGATGTCCCCAAGTCGTGAAACATGTATCGGAGCTATGGTGTCAAGAGCTAGGCCCCTCTCTGTCTGTCCGACGAGCCGAGAGAGTGACGCCGGGTCATTGTGAGTCACATTTTGTGATCACGCCTTGTATGTTTGTACCTCAAAGACCGTGAAGAATTTGTGTTGGAGCGAACGAAACTGGTTTCTAGTCAGGCGATGGCAGCGCGACCAAAGGTGGCGGGCGGGTTGCTTTTATTTGATTCCTGGAAGCTCTCAGTGCGCTGTTGCCATGTTTCACGCTCGTTGGCTGCTTACACCGCGAATAGAGTAAATAACTGGCACTATAAAGTGTGTTTTATCTTTCTTTTGTCGTTTCTTCCGCCCACTAGAAGAGAAGAGATGAGATTTAGAGTTCTTTTATAAATATTGTACACGCATTCACGTGAGGGAAGTGGGAAACCATTTTTGGTATAAAAAAAATACTCTCGATGCATTCGGTCCCCAGTCTCGCTGGTAACGACAGCCCCAGTCTCGCTGGTAACGACAAACCAGGCTGGACGAGCAATATATAAGTTTAGAACAGCCCCAGTCTCGCTGGTAACGACAGCCCCAGTCTTGCTGGTAACGACAAACCAGGCTAGACGAGCAATATATAAGTTTAGAACAGCCCCAGTCTCGCTGGTAACGACAGCCCCAGTCTCGCTGGTAACGACAAACCCGGCTGGACGAGCCGTAGACAGAATATATAGATATCACTCACGAGCAAATGTTAAAAAATCTATCAAAGTCTACCTAACCGCAAAATTTGGACATTGCGTGTATTTTATTAGGGAACCTATTCTAGGGTCAGGGTAGAAATGTACAAGAACAACTACAACGAAGGGAAACTATATCTAGAACATAACCGGTGCCGGGTAAAATGTACAATATGGCGTGTTATCAACTAGTGGCCTGATGTGTTGTGTGTCAGTAGTTAGTACGTATCAGTACACATTTCTGTGGTAGTTTTGTGTATCTAATGCTACATGAGAAACTCCCCTCCGAGTCTAGCCCCGCGGAGTAATACATGAAGCGAGTGTGTCGGAAGTGTATCGTGAGGCTGTGATTGATACGCTCATTACAGGCACGGGCCCCCCTCTAGGGACTACGTCTGATCGGAAGTTCCTCATTGCCGCCCGACTGGCGGAGTCGGAAGTCCTTCTGTGTGGCCTGTCTCGCCCCTTAACTAATGGCACCACTGGTTAGCGCGCCTGGACTCCGGGGTTCGATCTTGACTAGCTGTTTCCTTCGTGTGATCTTCCTTTCATCTCTCCAGGCGAATGTTTATCAGGGTCGCCAAACCCCTGGAAAAAAATCTATAGAGATCTGGGAATGCTCAGGGCATTTTTGTTGTGTGAAAAATAAGAAAATTAACAAAACAACTAAATGTTTCCTGAAATATTTGTAAATCTTGATTATTCAACTAAACCTCGGCAAGGAAGAAGGAAGATATGAACGTCAGAACTAAATATGCTCACCAGAATACATTTCCTATATTTCCCCTCCCCCTTTGATCCCTGATTCATTGGGTCACGTGACGACTTGATATATTTCAATTCCCAATCAAGGTCACATCATCTGGTGTTAAACATCAATTAATCAATAAGCCCGCGTACTTATTTTTAATAAGAAATTACAATTAATTTCCCCAAGATTCTTTATAACGTGTCTCTTCCTTCTCGAAAGGTACAAGGATGATGATGATGATGATGATTCAGGTCCCCAGAATGTCGTAGTGTCATGACCAAGCTCTTCCCGAACCTATCAGCTCTATTTAACCTCATGTTCAATGCTCTGTACGTGCTCTAGCTTGTCGGAGTGTCATGACCAAGCTCTTCTCGAACCTATCAGCTCTATTTAACCTCATGTTCAATGCTCTGTACGTGCTCTAGCTTGTCAGAATGTCGGAGTGTCATGACCAAGCACTTCCCGAACCTATCAGCTCTATTTAAACTCATGTCCAATGCTCTGTACGTGCTCTAGCTTGTCAGAATGTCGGAGTGTCATGACCAAGCTCTTCCCGAACCTATCAGCTCTATTTAACCTCATTGTCCAATGCTCTGTACGTGCTCTAGCTTGTCAGAATGTCGTAGTGTCATGACCAAGCACTTCCCGAACCTATCAGCTCTATTTAAACTCATGTCCAATGCTCTGTACGTGCTCTAGCTTGTCATGTGCTCCAGAGTAAGGGCCGCCCATGTTTCTTGTCACAGTAGTTAGGACACGTTCCAGCTATTCATTCCGGGTGAGGGCTTTCACTGGACTTGTCTGGCTGGAGAAGTGTCCACTTAACTCAGGAGGTCCTCGGCGCCAACAACTCACACGTGTTAAATGAAGGGAAAAAACAACAATAGTGACATTAGTTTGTTTTCATTGCCTCCAAACTATCCTGCTCTTAGCACACAACACCGGGATTTGAACCCCGACCTTCTACTGGGTGTTACAAGGGGAGAGGGGCTCAAAGGAGGAGTGCTTTATGGATGTTGGACAACAATAACATTATTTTAGAACTAAAGGTATACAAACACTCTTAGAACAACCCTTGATATTGTCGCGTGACCGGGCCGACCAATGAGAAAGCTCGACACACCGTCTCGAAATAAAATAGTGTACAGCAAGGAGCTATCAGAACACTCAACTAATCAATAGGAGCAACGACCTACCTGAGATATAGTGTTTGTGTTTATTTGTACGTTATCAGGTCTACTGAATGAGCAAGGCATGGAAGGAGAGTGGGAAACCACACCCTGAGTGGACTCCGTCATGGTCACGAGTGGGGACTTGTAGGTTTCTCTCACCTCTACGGACTACAGAACTGTCACTATGTGAGCTATATAAGTCCTATGACGTCAGTGTGCGCATGCGTGTCATTAGGACCCTGACGTCATCACCGGGATATCTGGATCCAGAGGGCGACAGGAAGTTGTATGTTAATCTCATTCAACTACTTCCTCTATTTATAACATCCGTGAGGTTGGTATACCTGTGAGCGAGCAGCAGGTATTTAGGATCCAGAGAAGTACTTGTGCACAGTCTCACATTTTATTTCAACCAACAGATACATTTTAGAATGAGTGTAGCTTCATCACAGAGGGAATTGCGACGCAAACAACTAGGCCCAACAACAATAACGAGCTCCTATCTATTGTATTGTTAGTACTGATTGATGAAAATTACAGCTTTTCAGCCATAGACGCAGGTAATTATGGAAAGTCGTCTCGTTTTACAGAGAATTAATGTTTGGCTTTTTTAATTTGTCCCAAACCAAACTGTTGAAAATTTCCCAAGTACTCGTCGCGGACAAGGCCTCTGCTATGAGAGAGCTTGTTTTATGGTACTATGGTATGATTTCATTTTGTGTGTAAACTACTGCAATCTCACTTGTAAATGATATAATGTAGCTTTTCCCGGATTGTGACCCCCAATGGTTATGTATGTTTTGAAGTCAGTTTTGAAATAAACAATTTGCAGTATTTAATAACAAAAGTCGCCACATAGTTGTGATCTCTTAATGCTCGACTTGTATACGCCCCTATTTAACTATAACATATAAACATGACATATATCCATGTTCACGATATTTACCACACACTGGAGTTACTATTGTTTGTGTACTGTATATAAAGAGTTGTTTTGGTTCTTACATCCCAACCTCCCGCCAATATAACAGCAACTTGTGTGCAGTTTCCACACTGGTGATCTTACACACATCGAACGTTGCTAAGAACTTGACCCATGTTGAGTACCGAGAGGCTCACGCCGTAGCCCCAAATAGAAGATTGTTTTCTAGAGCTAGAACCTTGTAACCTGATGCCTGTCTAGAATCTAGATAGGTCCCAGCTACAGCGGGTGCAGACGGTCTTCTTTAATGATGGAGGGAGGGGCACATTATCAAGTCCACCCTTTTCTGGGGGGGTGGGGGGCTGCACTGCTTTTTGTGGCGCACGAACGTTTCACAGACTCTTGTTTGTGTGTTTGAATAGTAGTACCTGGAACTGGAGGAGCAAAGAAAGGAGTTGAGGTTACCGAGAAAACCCCGTTGATAACTTTTTACAGGTAGACTCCCTCCCATCTGTTCCTTCTTCCTCTCTGCAAAATACGAGAATTACTCGACGTAATCCTTGTAATATTTTAGTTGCGACCAGACTGGACATAATCTGCCGACCGGAGTCAGGTCGTGTATCGTCCCAATCGGAAAACTAACTCTAGTATCACGTGACCAGTTGTTTACCTAGCGGACGTCTACCATTTTCATATTTAAAATTGTATAAGCTCTCGAATAATAAAACTCGATTTTTAAACCGTTCTAAAATTATTAAAACCATTTTAAAATGTATTTGGAAGAGCAACTTGTACAGTCCGAGAGCACAGTGTATTGTATGACACAACAAGAATGTTTGCAACGCCAGGATGGAGTAGCAGCCAGACTGAACATTGATTGAATCAGGAGAGTGAGATGTCGTCGTAGGGGAAGACCAAATAAGAAGCGAATATAATACCAAGAAAATATAAATCATGAGGGAAAATGAGCTTATTACTTCAGGAATATTTTGGGGTCAGGCATGCATATCAAAATTTCTGGAAAAAAAATTAAATCAATATTTTACTCTCATAAAATTTTAAAAATTTACAGAAAATGTTGTATCAATCAATAAATAAAATAATCTTACATTAATACAAAGCCATGAAATGATAAAGAAATATATATATGACTCAAATTTTGTCCCACTGCCACCATATTGTGAAATGAAGTAAGAGAAAAACGAGTCTCTTACTTTTTGAAGGTACACCTTTAAGACGCATCATACTATAATTGTTGACTGCATTCATATCGATCACGTTTGTGGTCATGAGGTAGTTCTGGAGAACACAAGGGACCTTAACCACCTTATCAACTAAATGTACATACATTTCAAACTGTTTGTAATAAACTAAAATGCCAAATGCATTCTCTACTCTTCTTGCCCGTGATGATCTGTAATTGTTCCCTGTTTAACTTATTTCCTGGACAAGGGCGCATAACATGATTTAATAGAGGAAAAGCTTCATCAGCAACAAAAACGTAGGGCATATCTTTTCCTCCTTCGTACAAAGGCTCATCTGGTGGCAAATTAATTCCCTTTTCTAAGCGAAATCCTTTTTGAATGTCTGTAGCGATTAAATCATGAATATATTTGAAATCTGATTTGGTGAGTCGAAAGTAGTTTTTAAACTGCTCATTTGTCAAAGATTTTATTAATGTATGAAACTCGCCTAGCACATTTCTTTATTTCACATATGTATTTATCCATGCTCTCTTCCTTTTCGATAGCAATAATGCACAGCAATCCAAAAAATCTTCATCTGAATGGGATTCAGAAGTTAAATCTGTTGCCCGTAATTAATATTAAGCTGAAAGAGATGTTTGAGACTAGCCGGTCAACTCAAGTCTGTTCGCTGTGACGCATGTCCGCGTTAGTCCGGTCATGACAAGTAGTCCTCCGCCCTACCAGTTAGTCTTACTCTTGCCATATTATGTTCGGACATTCCTGATTATAACATTATTCAGAAATGAGGAGATCAAGTAAAGCATTATTGTTGAAATTATTAATGTTGATCTCATTTTGAAGTGCTATGCAATATCATTTTTAAGGCGCTAATAGGGTTCATATTTGAATTTCCGGATGTTGAACCCTAAAACGGACTTGAAGATGAAGTTATAGTATCTATAGTGATATGTATTAGAAATGTTTGCGTTGTCTCTAGCTTGTATGCCATCGGTCCGACTCTCCCTGTTAAAACGCAGCACAACTACTTGGAGCGCTCGGTAAACATAGATTACATCAACTGTTTTGATTTGATTGATGATCCTCTAGACTTGGGTTTATTTAGCACTTGATTGCAGACCGCTCGACTCTAACTCGATATTAAACTCTAGGAAGCGGTATTTCAAAATATAGTTCACGCCAATAACCTTAACAACCTTGTAGGTTGAGTTTTGTTAGTAGAAAAAATGTGTGAAAACGTGACATTAGCTCATTTTCAAAGAAGTTGCGAGCTATGAAACTATGTTTTGCAGGCCTCTATCAAATACACTAGTTTTCTTGATAGACTCACATCAGAAGGTAATTGAAAACTAGCAGCGAGCTATCCTCTTTAGC
Organism: Timema shepardi; assembly: GCA_902151425.1. Classification (NCBI taxonomy): domain Eukaryota; kingdom Metazoa; phylum Arthropoda; class Insecta; order Phasmatodea; family Timematidae; genus Timema; species Timema shepardi. The sequence continues at coordinate 8,198 of CABFVX010008517.1, read as the reverse complement.
TCGAGACAAGAAGTTTCGTAGTTTTCCTTGCCACGACAAAGGTTGGTTATAGGTAAAGGATGAAAGACAGGGACCAAAGTGCAGTGTGGTCTGACCGGGTTGTACACGACACATCCGATCTACGATGGGTTAGTTAGTAATGATAATAATAATAGAAATGAGCTTAATTTACTCAAACATCTGATGACTGCATTGGTCGTTACACGGGTTAAAATGTTAGTCTCGTCTAGTTTGCCGGTGATGGGAAGGTAGAAAAGTTCGAATCCCTGCAGTCCCTCTTGATATTGTTTTTTACCAAACACTTCATCCACGCAAATACGGGTGCACTTCGTCTGCATTATACCTCCCGCGTCGATATTCTATTATTGTGATCAAATGTGTATTGCCGGACGGGTAGTAAGACTCAAAACTTAAAAATACACGTGTGGCCAACACCGAGTGCGTCGCTGGAGCTCTTGCCAAGAGTTGTCTGAAAGATAGTTACATGTTCCCCCTCGTTGCCTGAAAGATAGTTACATGTTCCCCGTCGTTGTCTGAAAGCTAGTTACATGTTCCCCGTCGTTGTCTGAAAGATAGTTACATGTTCCCCGTCGTTGTATGAAAGCTAGTTACATGTTCCTCGTCGTTGTATGAAAGGTAGTTACATGTTCCCCGTTTTTGTCTGAAAGCTAGTTACATGTTCCCCGTCTTTGTCTGAAAGCTAGTTACATGTTCCCGTCGTTGTCTGAAAGCTAGTTACATGTTCCCCGTCGTTGTCTGAAAGATAGTTACATGTTCCCCGTCGTTGTCTGAAAGATAGTTACATGTTCCCGTCGTTGTCTGAAAGCTAGTTACATGTTCCCCGTCGTTGTATGAAAGGTAGTTACATGTTCCCCGCCGTTGTCTGAAAGCTAGTTACATGTTCCCCGTCGTTGTATGAAAGGTAGTTACATGTTCCCCGCCGTTGTCTGAAAGATAGTTACATGTTCCCCGCCGTTGTCTGAAAGATAGTTACATGTTCCCCGTCGTTGTCTGAAAGCTGGTTACATGTTCCCCGTCGTTGTCTGAAAGCTAGTTACATGTTCCCCGTCGTTGTCTGAAAGGTACTAGTAACTCTCTCTGTGTTGTAATCTCATCACTAACCTACCAACATAGCTGGGCCCACCGGACAAGGCAAGAGTTCAATCACAACCGGTTGTACTACGCGTACATTTCTTATTTCTCTAGTTTAACAGCTCTTCATTTGAATGCTGGTGCATTTAATTAAATCTCTTAATTCGTAAACCCGCCTCTCTCAATGTAGTTAAGGCGACAATCGCATTGAAACCCTTGAATCTTGCCTCACACGCCTGATAGCTGATCATCGACCTCCACTAATTTGAAATGTGTTCATCATTGGGATGACGTCACGAAAACAACAGGTGGTGGTCGAGACATGGCGCTAGCGTCTCGTCTCGGTCAAACGAACTAATAGAATACAGACTATCGAGCCTCTCAACCCAGTGAATGTCGGTATTTGGACGAACATCAAAGGACGCCAAGAGGATCGGCTCAAAACTCACTGGACGGCGCCGCGAGCCGAACCACTTGCAACTTTAAATTATTGTTTATTTCTAAATAACCTTCCACAGCTGAGCGGTAATTTTACTACACCTTGAAATTTTGTTTGATTTTGTTGTTGTTTATAATTGACATTCAATATTAACTGGAAGCTCGTTTTATAATAAACCTAGAGAAATATATAAAAATTAATATAATCTTTAAAAACTAGAGAGTATATTAAAAATAATATTTAATATACCTTTACACTATTACTCGCGTGTTGTAAACTGTACAACGATGGTATTAATTTCTCTTAGAAAGTTATGGGTGACCTGGCGGTCTAGTGGTAAGGTGTCGGACTTCTGTGCTGGGGGTCCGGGGTTCAATCATCGTTCCCGGCACTCACAACTTGTGAATGTGTGGAATGCCAGGCCTCCACCGTGGTTCGGATTCCACGTTAAACTGTAGGTCCTCCATTTCATCTCACAATCACCCTACCATTACACATTAGCGTAAGTGCGTATAACCCGAACGGGTATTATTATTATTATTATTATTATTTAGCACCGCGTCTTACTACCCGTTCGGGTTATACGCTTTAAGTACTAATTACGCTAATGGATTAGGAATTGGGAAGGTTGAATTAGAGGAAGTGAACCCGCATTTGCGTGGAGGGAGAGTGGAAAGCCATTTAGGAAAAACCACCCCCAGTTCACCCGACCNGGGGGAGAGAGGGGTAAACAAAGAATAGACTGGGTAAATATGTCCCAGACTGCTTCAGTGGCGTAGTGATCTAACTCATCACTCTCGTGTTAGAATGGCGTGCTCAAGGTTGCGAGATCAGGGTTCGAATCCGAGTCGGGTCTATTGAAGGTGTTTACCTATATGGTTTCTCACTCTCCTTCCACGCAAATACGGGTTTGGATTCTCTTAAACGTAAACTTTTCGTTTTTGTACTTTTTTCCCAATCAACATAATTAGATGCTTAATCACGTGGTGACATTCGAGTTAAGTTTTTATATTAACCACTAATTGTTCGACGTAGTTAGTGGAGCAAACTATTTCCACTATATTCTGCTCGCCTAAGTACATTTGAGTTTGCCACCATCGTCTGTCCTGTCTTTTTTTCTTCTTTGTTGCGAGGTGTAAATAAATGATGCCGGGGAAGCCAATTAAAATGTTCCCCTGGTCATTGCGTGTGTCACCCAGCGAAGTACAACTTGTGAAGCAAAATATGGCTCGCAGGAATGTCGAGGCTCGGCTCGCTGATCTGGACGCAAGCTAGCCCGCCACTTGTTGACAAATTGTAACACTATTGATCAATCGCCCCTCTTTGGGTGTCGATTGAAACACTACGGATTAATTCCCTGATATAGTAATGCTGTGATGATGTTTAGGTTGTCTATAACTCCGTGGTCGAGCGCCTATCATCACTGTACGGTAAAGATACCGTTCAACCAGATGTCTATAGCTCCGTGGTAGAGCACTAATTAGAACGGTATAATTAATATATGTAAGAAAGAGAACTGTTGATGGCTGTTTATTCACACACGGTTTATTTAAATTACATCTGTTGATTACTTATACAAAACCCAATTAAATACTTTATATTAATGCACACTTGTAATACAAATGTAAGTTATGTTATACTGTGTTAGACTGTGACTGCTAGTGTGCGACTTGTGCGTGGGCGTTTGGATCCCGGATGCTTGGCTGATACGCACAAACGGTTTATATATGAAATACCCCTTACATCTTTCTCCCCTTGTCAACAGTGTGAACACCAACTAATAGAAAGAGTTCTGGTGACAGGTGTTATGAAGAAGGCTAGCTTCTTATTGGTATAGGGAATTGGTGTCTTCACCAAATACTGCGGAGCTGTTCCTTTTAACAGGAAATATGGTATAAAAATATATTTTAAAGGTGTAATCCTTTTCACATTATTTCTGAGAAGCGCGTGTTTCTTTTTGGATGAATCTTAAAAGCATACTCTACATATATTACTTTAAAGAAAAATTACCCTCATCCATGATTTTTATATAATTTAGAGTAATTCAAACCAATATCATTACAAAATACAACATAACATTCTTTTTACTTCACTTCCTTGTGCGCATAAGTGCCCGAACATAAACATTTGTGCTCTAAAATTAGACTTTTTAATGTGATGGCCCAACTCAAGTTAGCCCACCACATGTTGAAAAACACAACATAACTAAATTCTATTCACGTCACTACATTGTGCTCATATGTGTAGTGGAAACTGAGAGATAAAATAAATTAAAATTAGTAAACATTGTTACACCAAACACGCACACATACTCGCACACATGGATTATGCCGCAGCTCACAAGCTATAGATATAGTGATTGGTGAGTTTGTTTCTAAAATCAGATGGCCCATTCACATCTGTAAAGTCTAAGGCAGATGAGACTGAAATATTTTCAATAAAAATGAGTTTTGCATCTCGGAACACAGAGCAAGTTAGCTGACTGGGCATGAGTGCAGGGACCATCCTGTACGTGTTGAAAATGCCAGGTAGCTTGGCAAGCCAGTCGAAATTATTTTGTACAGCAATAAACGAGAATGTAGTTCACGCCTTTGTTCAAGTCTCATCCAACCAAGCTTCAGATTAAAAATATATCGAAGACACACATTATGCAGCCTCTGAAGTCGAGTGGCCTGGGTTTCCCTTAAGTCGCTAAACCCATAATCACTATAATCAAAATGAGGAAGGAAAAGTGCCTGAACCATCTAGGCCTTGATATTTACTGGTAAGAATAGCTTGAGTTTCTTTAAAGTATGCATTGTAGCAAAAGTTTGTTTACATATAGCATTCACATGGTCAGTCCAAGTCAAGTTTTCATTAATAGTAAGGCCTAAATTACGTAAAAAGAATTAGTGCAGTTATTGCGTAGTTTTTTAAATGATACAAATAGTGAATTAGCATTAGCAGACGTTTTGCATGCAGATTTATATCATCTAAACACAGCGTCACGATGAGCCATCATACTTGGAATGTTGTCAGTCAACCAGGGGGTGGGCGGTCACGTCACGTTTTGAGAGGGGCATGCTTGTCTTATAGGTTCTTCAGACCCTCAACCTACTGCTGTATCTATAAACTCTCATGGGGCAATGCTAGCATCATGATATAGCTGTTCAATGTATATATGCTTCGTGTCTCGATATGTAACAATTTTAAGAACACGTCTAGGGGTACGTAAAGAATATGCCAGAAATATTAAGTCGTGCTTAGAGAGGCCAGGTGCAGCCATTTGGCCACAAACTAGGAACTTTTCATTATTGGATATAGCTATGAGGTCGAGTAATGATGTATGATTAATGGCTTCAAGGGAGCAAAAGGTAAGTTTGCAAGAGTGAAACATATTTCGCAACGTTCGCGTATCATTCGAACCACTATTGAGTAAATCAGTGTTAAAATTGCTCCCTGATTATAGTGCGATTAGAATTGAAGTTAATAAGATCAGCTTCAAAGTTACCCCAATCATTTATTTTAGGAGGTTTGTATACTACTGTTAATTTTTATAGATCCTATTGTAATTTCACAAAACATATATTCAACTTTTTTCAGCAAAAGGTTCCGGTGAAGAAGCAACACGTTTTACTCTTAAATCATTACGTACATATAGCCATTTCTCCCGCCCCGTAGCCTAAACGATAATTTCGAATGAACAAATAACTCGGCCGGCAGTTCAACAAGGTTATCACTAACCATCATGAGATGAAGCTGCACTTGGGAAAATATAGCAGAGAACTTGGTGAAATGGGAAAGTAGAGATTGGGCATTGACATTATTGTAACCGCTTTTTAAATAATGTTACTATAATTTTTTGCCACAAATGTTAATTTTCAAGCATAAATGGAGCACATTGGAGTAATGTGAATATAATTTTATGTCGTGTTTTTCAATATGTGGTCTCAAGTTGGCCGGCCACATTAAATGTTATCTAAAAGGCCTAGTTTCACAGTACAGATGTCCATGTTCGGGCATATAATATGAGCACAAATATAGCACAAACAAAAACATAATTAAATACATACATTTTGGGTGTGGCGGGCGAACATGAGTTAGGTGTTAGAATGAGTTGGAACTGAATACACACGTGTTCAAAATATTAAGTGTTTTTAGACAGCTTGGTAGTGAGATTTTGAAATGTTCTCTCCTTATTTTCTTTATAAAAAATGTGTTTATAGAAAAAACACTTTCTCACTTGTTCGTGTCCAAAGTTTTACTAATAATAATGGCTGCTCTTGAGATAATTATGAACAAACAAACGAACGAACAACTTTCCAGAAATATAGAAATACAAGGTCGAGACTAGAATGAGAGAGGTGAAAATTTCAGATAATATAATCCGAGAATAATTTTATGTATTTGATAACAGCACACCGGGTATCCGAAACTTACAGCAACTAATTTTTAAAAAAACGAGAAAGATTAATTTTAAGGAAACTCATCAGCATTCGCTGAAAGAAGAGAAAATCTTTCCCGATATTTTTTTCCTTCCCTAGCCACACACCCGGAATTAAATTCCAACTACAGTAAAACTTGCTCAAAACGGAACTCGATGGGACAGAAAAAAACAAGAGTTTTGGCAGGTTTCCGTTTATACGAGTGTATTAATAATAAAAATAGACAAAAATGCTGAGATGATATAAAATTAGAATTGACTAGGGTAGATAGACACTTAATTTTATGTACAGTAAAAAATACAGTATGGATTATAAACAATAGCCATTAGTATATTTATACAGTACTGTATGTACATTGTACAGTAATCCTTTTGTTCCGGCCTAGTCCTGAGACATGTCCATCAAAGTAGGCCGTTTGTTGTCTTCTGGATCTCGCCCGTAGCTTCCTGCATCAACTCATCATCTTCGGACAGCGAGTTTCTCAAGGTTACTCACTGCACACACAGCCTCAGAACAGGTCGTGATCTTCAACACCTCCATCTTCTTGGTCAGCTGGGTCACTCTTTCTCTTTCGACCCCGCGGAGGTGCTCGTCGGAAGAAACAACAGCTTCAGCATCGATGTCCAGGTGTCCTCTTCTCAACAGGGCAGCTCTTGCTTTTGTAGGGGTTGGTTGTGCTCATCACCGTCAGCCTCCCCAATATCTGGAAAGCCTGCTTTTGCAAATCATTTCCTGACAGTGTTAGGACGAATCTGTCTTGCGGCCCGAGAAACCTAATATACATCATTTCTAACAGTTGTTTTCTTAGTGAGTAGACATTTCCCTCGTTGTAAAATTCCAGTTATGAACCGTCCGTTCCTCGTTAGGGCGGTTTTCGTTCTACACAGGGTGTTTTACATAGTACATGTAACGGGACCGAAATAGTTTGTCCGTTTTAACGGGTTTCCGTTATATACAGGTCCAGTTTTGTGAAGGGTTTTACTTTACCGCTCCACAATAGTATATTGTTCTGTGTCATCTCCATAATGGTCGAATCACGGAAATAAAGGCGTTGATTGATTTGTTTAGTGCGAATATTCACTCTCAACTTATTCGAGATGAACTAGACGTGATTCAAACAAGCGTTATGGCGTTTAGGTCTCTTAGGGAAGAGAGAGGGCAGACGTGTCGACACAGGATTGTGTTGATGCGTAACGCACGTTGTGAAATGTTGATAAGGCACGCATGCCTGTGGCGTCGCTTGGATGCTGCGTCTACAATACCAGGTACACTCAGTTAATGTTGACGCTGGCACCTACAATACCAGGTACACTCAGTTTAATGTTGACGCTGGCACCTACAATACCAGGTACACTCAGTTAATGTTGACGCTGGCACCTACAATACCAGGTACACTCAGTTTAATGTTGACGCTGGCACCTACAATACCAGGTACACTCAGTTAATGTTGACGCTGGCACCTACAATACCAGGTACACTCAGTTTAATGTTGACGCTGGCTTCTCACGTCTTGGATTATGTGATCATAACCTGTTTATTTATACGCATGATATGTTTTCAACAAGGTCTTTATTATCTGAACATTTTATTAATTGCCAAGTTTAGATTAAGTTTTTTACACACGCTTTACCGTGAAAGGTGACACCTCATGGGGCCGCGTAGACGCTCAGCTCTAGCGCAATATTAAATCAGTGACGCGTTATTTCAAAACATGGTTCTCGACATAGTGAGTAGAGAGATCCCAACCATACAAGACTCGGTATCTGGCTGTTAAAAGGAATATGTAAGGATGGGGGAAGTGTGTAGACAGTGATATGAGCTGTTGTTTTGAGCTAAATGAACTGTTAGGAACGGCGTGATTATGTTTCACTTCCAACCAATTATTGTTAACTAGTGGCGCATATCTGATTTGACTTTGCTATACAGTACTATTTAAACTAAATGTATCCATCTCTCGTTTGGTCGGAAATATATGTTTGTCGATCACCGTGTGTCTGTAATCACTACAAGCTATGGAAGGGAGGAACCCTAAGAGCTTTGAGGAGTGTTGAACACCTGGCGGTGTTGGGTGACCCTTCCTAGTACCCCAGACAGAACAGGGACCTATCCTTTTCTTTCATTCCCCCTACAAGCGGTCTTTTGCTGGTCGCGATCAACACAATACACTCTGTGCTGCAAACATTGGTCTGACTAGTCTTCCTGGTAACAAACAACACTAGCTTGTGGTACAATACACTCTGTGC